>APFE030009265.1:0-29995 GCA_000404065.3 Pinus taeda
TTTGATGGGATCTCCTGCCCCCTGGTCTTTCTTCTCGTCGTCCGCCATGGGAGGCCGTCGGGATTTGCGAGGCTGGTCTTGCAAAGGTTCAACCAGTTCAAGCCCTAACTCCTTATATCCCGACCTTGTTGGGGACATGCAAAGAAAAACAGAGAAAAAGCAGACCGCTCTGATACCACTGATCCAGATTTAAACAGGAACGCAACCAATTACAGAGATAACCATATACACAAATATGCAGCGGAAATAATACTTCATTTCATTAATGGAAAATACTGAAATATGCTTACAATCAGAAATGGAAATAAACTAGCTAGGGCGATGGTAGCTATCTCTGAGAAGAGATGTGTGGGCTACATGCCTCTGAACTGACTTACAATGAGGCTCGAAGGCCTATTTATTGTTGAGAAACAATGAAAAAACCTTAACATTCCAAAACCTAACCCTAGGAGATGAAACGCCAAACTGTGGGCCCCGTTTGGGGGTAAGTTGGTACATCAACTTCCCGGGGTCGTAACTTTAGCATATGATCTCCGTTTGACGCGTACAATAGCTCATTAGAAAGATCTATTCGAGCACTATCATTGTTGGAACGGCAACACTGGTCCATGTTCCCGTGTTGCCCCTGGAATCCCAAAAAACGTCGTTTAGGGCCTCAAAACGGCTCCGGAAGTTCAGGACCCGAAAAACTGCTAAAAATAGTAAGTTGTGCTCCAATTAAGGAAACTGAAAATGCTGAGAAAGACAATGGTGGGGGTCCATGTGGACTTGGCAGGTGGCCACCAATATCCACCTGGATCAAAATTTGACCTTGTCCAGCTTCAAGTACAAGAAAGGGATGAAGAGCTTGCCAAGATTAAGAAGGAATTTCATCAAAGCAAAAGAAAGAAGCATGAAGAAGTCATATCCATGACAAATCAATTGGATAATGCAAAGAAACGGGAAGATACCTTGTCAAGTCAACTACAGAAGTAGAAAGTTAGCACAAGGAGCTAAGAAGACAATGGAAGCATTAGCAATCATAGAAGAACAAGTCAATGAAGCAGAAAAGGAGAGAAACACCATGATATGTCAACTAAAAGCAAAGGATGAAGAAATATTCAAATTAAAATCTAACATCAAACTTATCAATGTCGAAACATGTAAATCTACAAGGATCAAGGAAGAAATGGAGAGAAGTCTAGCAAAGGAAAATGAAGAAATATTCAAAATGAAGTCAGATATCATCTCCCTTAAAATAAAAGAAAATGAAGCTGCTCATATCAAGGAAGAAACTGAGAAACAACTTGCTAAGAAGAATAATGAGTGTGAAATATTGGAAGAAGAGATTGTCTTCCTCAGGAAAAAGGTTGAAGGGATGAACAAAACCTTGAAGAGCTCTCAAGCCTTAGATGACATACTCAACCATCAAAGATTTCCATTTTATAAATCAAGTCTCGGGTATGGAGGTGAATCTTCAAACAAGAATGATAATGCTTCAAACAAAAGGGATGTGAAGAAGCCAGAAAGAAATGGTGATGCTCCCAGTTCCAGCAAAGGCAAGGAGAAAAATCAAGGCAACAATGGAAGAAGCCATGCTCCAAGAAGAAATGTAGATAATGTCAAGGATGCTAGAAGAAATGGTTATCATCAAAGGATCTCAAGATAGAAAGACTTCAGAAGTACATCAAGGAAATCTCCATCTCCCAGGTACCAAAGTTTATTTCTTGGTTATTGTTATTCTTGTACAAACTTTGGTCACATGGAAAATATTGTAAATCATATCATAAATATAGATGTTATGGCCCCCAACCATATCATAAATATAGATATTATGGTCCCCAACAATCTCTAAGGAACAATTTTGCAGGAAGAAATCATGAATTCTTATTCATGAACAATGTAGAATGTTTTAAGTGTCATAGCATTGGTCATATGGCATGTGAGTGTAACTTAACTTGGGCTCTTACACAAGCTAGAACCATGCAAAATAATAAAGTTACACAAATATGGATAAGGAAGCAAATACAATCCGAAAGTCCTTGAATTCTCCAGTCAACAACACATGTTATTGGCCTGATTTTTGACAATCTAAGCATTTGATGGGAAGACTCTTCCAAAAGAGATGATGCATACAGTTAGGGGGAGCCTGTGATTCTTGATCATTATTGAAAAAGCTATTCGTGAAAGGGTCCTTATGAAATCCTTATTGAGCTATATTAACAATCATTCTTTGATAAATATCATCTCTCAGGAGCACTCCATTGAAGAATTGATCTCTTACTTATTCTTTGAACTGTTGTTGAAGATGTTTTCCACTTGATCACTAAGTAGTAATTGGAGCAATAGAGAAGGTCATCTAATACTAGAGAAATAGGGAAAATAACTATGGTTTTGATATCATAGATGTTAAATGTTTCGACTCAGGGGTTTGATGTGAGAGAAGGTAGATTATGGACACAAATAAAGGCAACCTTCAAACAAACAAATACATATGGGAATGAAGCATGAAGCAAGAGCAGTTGGCAGCATCTAACAAAATTGAAGCATTGCAAAAATATGCCAATCATAAAAAGAATTTAAAATACAGTCACAGATTGGATATCAAAATTTGCTTATGGAGATAACTTGCAGAGATCTTTTTTTTCAAGAACACAAGGAAAATATGGCTCATCAAAAGACTATAGAAAGGAGAATGTTGTGCAGTCGAATGTAGCTCATTAACTTAAGGAGAAGCATAGAAATACAAAGGAACTCTGATATAAATAGAGATAGCAAGAAAGACAATTCCAGTTGCATTTTCTCTTGATTCAGACTATGAAGGCCTCTTAATTCTCACTGTGGAGACAATAACATATGGATTAAAGCATAAAAAACTGGACTTGATCATTTGGTGTGTGTCTATTTGCAATATATTTGAAAGCATTGAAGTGGATCATCCTTAAGCATTGTTGAAGCCATGATAAAGTAGTTCTGAGACATGAAGAGGGGATAATGTGCTAGTTGCAGCAATCCTTCTATCTTGAGTAAAAAGAAGAGCACTGTGACAAGGGGAGTAACAGATCCATGAAGATCTACTATGCATGAAGAAGAGTAGCAGTTCGACAAGGGGAATCCCAGAGCACTCCTTCTCCATTGATGTCAAAGGGGGAGAGAAGAAATATATTGCCATCAATAAAAAAGGGGGAGATTGTTAATCTAGGTTGTCATTGATGTCATTATGGCAATATTTTGGACAGTAAACAATGATGTGAAGCCAAGTAGAGGAGATCCATGAAGCAACAAGAGTATGTCTATATGGAAATATTATAGGATACTAAATGATGATATGAATCCAAGGAGAAGCAGAGTAGATCCATGAAGAAACAAAAGCAAGAAGCCAAGGAGCAAGGCCATCAGGAAAGCCAAGCCATGAGTAAGAGTTTGTTAACGAAGGAGTTAAAAAAGGAGGAATATCAAAGCTATTGCTTATGCTTAAGAGTATTCCAGAGTATCAGAAGAGTTAACACATCAGAGGAGTATTGTAGAATATCAGAGAAAGAGAGGCATATCGGAAAAGATATCAAAAGCCATCAAGGTATGAAGGTATCAGAGAAGTTCATTTAAAGAAATTGCAAACCAAAGGAAGACCTATTGGAGAAAGAGGAGCCATATCAGGAGTATCACATGTATTATATGCTCAAGAAGTCCTGCAAAGAGGAAGAGGTCATTGGAAGCCACAAGAAACAAAGAGAAACACATATCGGAGCTGCATAAGTAGAAGAGCAGTTAACAGAGGAGCCATATTGTTCATTAGAAGGAACAAAGAGGAACACACATTAGGAGGAGAAGCCAATGGAAGAGCAGTTAACAGAGGAGCCATATCATGTGATATCGTAGGAATATCAGAGAAGAGCTATTGGAGCAGTGCATCGAAAGCCATCGCGGAGTCATATCAGACCAGAAAAGAGCGGAGGAGTATATATCGGGTTAAAGTATATAACCACATATATCGAGTTAAAGTATATAATATCAGGTTAAAGTCAAAGTGAATACACGTGGTTATATTCCAAAAGGAGGATTTGTAACAGTGGCAGTGGTTTTCGAGCGAACACTAGGTGGTAAATGGTATTTAGAGGAGAGAACCCAATTCCATTCAATGGGTGACACGTAGCACTTGAGTGGAGAGAGAAAACCACTTTTTCGGGTGGTTATTTCCCTTGCAAATTGCTCACCCGAAATTCATGCAAGCCGTTGGATCTAGCATGAGTTAATATATGGTGGAGAATGAGCCTGATAAAGGTAAGCATCGATAAACGTACCAAGGCTATGGAAAAGTGGAAAATGCAAGTTCCCTTGTGTTTGTGTATATTCCCATTATATGAGGGTTATAATAGAATTAAAGGGGATAAAGGGTTATGGGTTAAGTCTGCATTAACCAAAGTTAAGAACGGAGGAGTATATATATTATATAGATGTGATAATAACACAGACCCGTGGCTCCATTATAAACTGTCCTAATGTAATATCGCATCCGCTGTGTCACTAGTCTCAAAGGGCTGTCACCCCTGAAGCCTTCGATTACGATATATAGTTACAGACTCGATGGTCCTATTATATCGCACCCTAATGATATATCACATGTGCGATATCGAGAGTTATGTATCGCAGTGTTTTAAGCCTTGTCACATTAAAACTGCGATAACGATATATATACAGACTCGACTGGACCATTGCAATATGACTTAATATATTATCGCATCCGTCACACATCACAAGCCTCTTGTAAAGCCTTGGCACATTGAAAACATCGATTGCGATATATATATATATATATATATATATATATATATATATGGACACCCACGTAGTTATTAAAAATAATTTAAAATAATATCACGTCTGAGCATCGGGGAATTGGCTATGTTATGTGAAAATCTACCGATTGCGATAAAGTTGTGAAGGAGCAGACTCGATGAAGTTATAGATGCGGGTGTAATGCATTTGAAGTCTGGCATTATGTGTTTGGAGGGTGTATTTTCCATGTATTTCCTATGCATCTTCTATTCCGATATATTGTATGGTCCTGGGTTTAAAGGCTTAAGGCCTTGTCATATTAAAGCGACGATTGCGATAAAAGGATGACATGGCATGTGAGACCTCTATATGGCTATAGTCTCTCTTATATGGTTTCATGAACAATTAATGTATATTGTATGAATATAAAAAAAGGCCGCTCTGATATTTTTTAATATGAAACACTGTTGTAATTCAGCCTATCTTCCACATTAACGTGTCTTGTGTGTATTGATGGATTTGAAAAGACAAATGAAGCCAAAGAGTGAGCACAGAGGAAGCTGAAAGATCAAGCAAGCATTGAGGAAGCCGAAGAGCCAACGGAGAAAGGAAGCCAAAGGTCAGGGGTATCAGGAATATAAAATAGAGAACAAGGAAAGTTTAGATGTTGGAAAAATTGGAAGAAACAGAGGCAACGATATGTCCAATAGGATAGGAGGAAGCCAAAGGTCTAGCAGGACAAGAGGAAGCTGAAGGTCCAGCAGGACAGGGGGAAGCCATGATTGGGCTAAGTTGTGAAAGGCTCAGACCAGTGATGAATTAATCAGAGCTTAGTGCAACTAATAGTAGAACCACTAAAGCTATGTGGAGACATTATTAGAGATCATGATGGCTATTGCAGACTCTATGTGGACAATATGAAGAGTTGTATAGACTTCTTCATATGAAGACTGATTGCCATTGATGCTGTAGCATGGAGACTACAGTGAAGTTGTAAACAGACAAAACTCAGTAAAGAAGAGTTCTGAGAGAAGAACATTACTATCAAAAATGCCTTGACAAGAGGGTTAGAGTCCTTGGGGTTGGTGCCTCAAAAGTTTGAAGTATTGGTGTCCTTGGAGTTGGTGCTCCTATATCCAAGGTTGGTGCCTTGACAAAATAGATCCAAACAGTTTGCAGCAGAGGGTTGGAGCCCTTGAGGTTGGTGCCTCAGAACTAAAAGGATTGGTGTCCTGGGAGTCAGTGCTCCTAAGTCCAAGGTTGGTGCCTTGACAAAACAGAGTTGGTGCTCTAGAGGTTGGAGCCTCACAAAAGTCCAAGTTGGTGCTTGGCAACAAATTGGAATTGTTACACAGTAAAATGTCACTGTCACCCTGTCAGTCTCCCTACTGTGTCATAAAATCACATTCACCTTGACTATGCCCTCTGAAATGGCTAAAAACCCTCTTTGCCTAAGTTATTTGAATCATCGCGACTGTTCATTAAATAACCACGCTGACTGGCGGAGGATAATGTGACTGTTGCGCTGCCAGCGCGGAAGCACACGTGTTTTCCGCGCTGGTCCAATTTCACGGACAGTGCACCCTCCGCTTGTATCATTGAGCACTGACCAGACCTCTTCTATAATAGATTTGCGATGCCAGCACGCCAGCCCAGTTTTGCACCCGCGCTGATCTTGTTTAGGCGAGTTTGTTCTAACAGCCAGCCTTCCAGATGTCTTTAGACTTGGCTGTTAGCATTGTTGAGGTCGCCATCCTTTCTCTGGCATGTCTGTTCGACTGATCATCCACTTATCATGGGGGAAAATCTCATCCTTTACCTATTCATGGAGACTCCTTCTCCTTTATAAACCTCCACCATTGCCATGAGCAGCTAGTTTTTTAGTTCCGGAACATATAGACTTTGACATAGAGGAATTCTTAGTACATTAGTGCTGCTCTTTGTAGGCATTTGGTGTTTTGTGTGAGGATTGCTATAGAGCTAAAGGAAGGTTATGAGTTTGTTGCCTTGTATGTGAGAGAGAGACCTCTTTGACTTGGGAGATCTACTTCAAAGGTGAATGCTTGTGAGGCATGTTGGCTGGACCCTCTAGAGAAGGACTCAGCGTCAGAACTTTGGTTGTACCTTACTCTATTTCTAATTAATAAAGATAGATGACTACTGTTATGGTTCCATTCTCATGTGTCTTATGAATGATTAATGTGAATTACATCCTTTCTGACTGATGTATAGTTGCTTTTAGTAGATTTTACGCTTGTGTTTGCTCTCTCTTTGCTTGTGCAGGTGTCCACCCACGAGGATAGTGGAGGATTGTGATCGGCTGGAGCGAAAGAGCAAGAGGATCATCTCTTCATCAAACATAGCGTTGGAATCCAAGTAGGTTTCCTTTACCCACTTGTTAATTGCAACTAGGAACTTGCAGAGTAGCATTGATTGATCTGCTGCTAAGACCCTTTTGCTAGTAGGGATCGCTCTATCCGTAGAGGGATTTACCCTCCACAGGAATATATATATATAATATATATATATATATATTATCTATTTTTATTGCAAATATTACATTAATAAAAGCATTTATTCTTGTTGTTCATCTTGTGTTCTGAATATAAATGTTTTAACTGGTAAAAATAACAGTTGAAAAGAAATACTGATTCACCCCCCCTAGTATTTCCGACACCTAGCACTCCTTAACACTCATTGGCACGCCTTAGCACTTGGCACATCTCGACATGCTTTCCTAGCACTCTATCATGCCTTGGCGCTACCTAGAATACCTTGTCACTCCCTCCTTAGCACACCCAAAACTTCCTAACACTCCCTATCACACACTCTTATTCATTCTTTTCCATGCAATTGAAACTAGTCCTCCCTTGTGTTTCCCTGGAACTCCCTAGCATGTGTTTGCACCACACCCTAACACCTAGCACATCTTGGCATGCTTTAGCACTTGCTATGGCTTGGAATCCTAACATTCCTTGGACATTTCTAGCATGTGTGAGCACTTTGTGGCATTCCTTTCATACCTTGGCACTCCCTAGTTGTTATGCCCTAGTTGGAATTCCTAACATTCCTTGGAAATTTCTAGCATGTGTGAGCACTTTGTTAGGCATTCCTTTCATACCTTGGCATTACTTTTTTTGTGACTTGGGAACCCAACCAAGTCATTAAAAAAAGAATTTTTTCCCTATCCCAAAGTCTCACTTTGTCTAAAATTACTTTATCCATCCCCTTATCGTAATCGTAGGATTACCTCTTGCAAGTCCTATTATGAAATTTTCCTAACACACTTTGTCCTTGGAAAACCTGGAATTCACTAACACTCCTTGGAAGACACTCTTATTCATTCCTTTCCATGCACTTTGACCTATTTCTCCCTTGTGATTCCCTGGCACTCCCCAACACTCCTCCGCATGAATTGACATTGTCAGACATCTTTTAGTACGCATTTTCATTCCTTGGCATGCCCAGATACTCCTTAGCTATCATGCCCTCATAAATACCCTTATTTTTTTTAAGACTTTGGAACCAACAAAGTTCTACCTTGACTACAATGTCTTGACCAAGTTACAGTTACTACAACTATACTATGCCTTGTTCACCTAAGAATGACCTATAAATCATCTTAAGCTATTCATGTCCAATCTGAACTCATCCCACTTAACAAGTTACCAAGTCAAGGCTCATGTCCAATCATGGCCATAAAACAACTAAGCAACATAGTTTACATATTGAAATGCCATAACACCTGGAACGTCTAACAATTCCTTAGCACTATGTGGCACGTGTTGGAATCCCCTACATTCCTTGGCATGATTTAGCACTCCCTAGCACACTGTACCACTCCTTGATATGCCCTGACACTCTTGCATGCATTGGCACCGCGTAGCATATAAATTTGTCACTCCCTCCTTAGCACACTTGGAACTCGCTGGCACTCCCTATCACACACTCTTATTCATTCATTTCCATGCATTTTGAACTAGTTCTTCCTTGTGTTTTCATCACATTCCCTAACACTCCTTGGCACGCATTGGCACACCTTGGCACTTGACACATCTTGGCATGTCTCCCTAGCACTCTAGCATTCCTTGGCACTACATAACATACCTTGTCACTCCCTCCTTAGCACACCTAGAACTCGCTGACACTTCTTGTCACACACTCGTATTTATTCATTTCCATGCATTTGAAACTAGTCCTTACTTTTGTTTCCCTAGTGTTAGTTTCTGTCAGTCCTGCCAGTCATCATTGGTCAAATGTTCTCTTTCAAAGTTTTGTTAGGTTCTTAGGTCAAGTTTTTTATGGTTTTAGTACGTCTTCAATTAAAAAACTTTGATCATGGGTTGGTGTGTATAGTTCAATGCTACTCCCTTCATCATTCATGATTATCATTATGCATCATTGTCATGTCATTTTTCAAGTGTTACAGGTCATGGATCAGTCAAATAATCATATAGGTCTTGGTCTAGGTCATCACTTGTAATTGTCATCATTATGTTAATTTTAAGCTAAAAAATCCATGTTTATGGTCTTGAGTCCACACATAAGAGAGTTAACATCTTAGGAGGCATACGAAATAAAGGTGAAGGTACTACGTCAGCTTATAAAATTATTATTGCAAAACACTTCACTTTGGCTTCAAAATGGAGGATGATGTCATGTCATGACATATGCAAAAAAGTGAATTTAACTCTTATAAGAGACCATACAAGCATTTATTTCACTAATTCCATTGGCATTCAGCACTAGTTCACTAGAAAATTCCATCTTATTACAACAAGCATCGAAGGACACTCTCAAAGGTGATTGGCACCCCCTCTAAAGCTCAAGGTTGTGTTTTTAGCCAACCACACTACGTCTTTTACCCTTCGCTACTTTTTCACTTCTAGAGGCAAAGAATACATCTCCATAGATATTTTTATGGAAAATTAAGATTCCATCCCCTATTGACAAGTAAGTTAAGGCCCTTTCCACCTCCTATCAACATTTATTTCATCTTTTCAGTGGAGAAACCCTCCCACAGTCCCCATGCTACGTTTTTGGTGGGTGAGCTCCATAGTTTGGGTTGCAAGAAAATATACCTAGTTCACTACCTACTCTACCCTTCTCCACACCAAAATACGTTCCCACAACCTTTCTTACCCTTCCTCCCTCTTTTCCCTAACCCCTAGAACTAACCCTAGCTTCTACGCTACATTTTTAGCAGTTTTAGGGTTAAGACTATGTTTAAATTCCCTACAGCAATCCCTTCACTATTTTCATCATTTTTCACCTCCCTAAACTTCATAACACAACTCCCTACCTCCCCAATTTTTCTTACCCACATATCTCTTCCCTAACCCCTTCATTCCCTCACCTAAATATACTAATCCCAATCCCATCCTCCCTCTAAAAACTTTGTTTTTCCCATATATTACGCTAGGGTTTTGCTTTTCAATTGTAAACAATGGAGGGAGGAAATAAGCCATACAACAAAGGAGGTTAGGTGTCAAGGTTTGAGCCACTTGACACCAAAGAATTGAGGTCTTCAACATTTTCCAGACAATGTTTCCAAAAGGTAGGTTGTTTAGGGTTTTGTGAGCAAATTCAACAAGTAGGATATCATGCCAAGTTAACGAGTCTTTTTGCCACAAACGTTAGGAGTGATAATGTCAACATTGCAGGGTTCAACTTCATCATTTCAATGGAGACCATAGCTACAACTACAGGGATACCAAATAGTGGAGAAAAATGGTTCAAACACTCAGATTTGGATGTTCTAAACTATAGAATTTTCACAAAAATTTAGTATAAAGAGGCTCCCAAGAGTGTTTTTCATTTTGGACTGTTGCTTGAAAATTTTTCTCCATTAATTAAGTTCATTATGAAATATTTTACATATGAGGGCAGGTTTTCAACAATGTATAAGTATCATATCAAATTATTGATGCACTTCACTGGTGTAAAGCCTTTGAACCTACCCCACTACCTCTACAAAAAATTAGTTAAGATGGCAAAGAAAGTGAAAAACAGTAAGGGTGATCACCAAGCTAGTCTCTACCACCATGATTTAATTAAAATCATTGTCCTACACCGGCTTGAACAGATGAACATCTCTTGGGAAACCTCCATGCATTCCACAATCTTTCTGCCTTCTACTAGTTAGCCTACTAGCCACAATACACCACCAACATCATCCAAACGAAGGGAGGTTGGCTCATCTAGCAGAGTTTTAGTGAAGAGTATAGTTAGGGTAGAAATCACTCATACCTACATCAGAGGGAAGAGGCTTGTGTTTTCTCCTAGAGAAGAGGAAATGGCCAAGACTACTTCAATTTATAGGGAATCATTTCCATATTGCCATGAGACATCATTCCATGATCATATTCATGAAAAACAGGGAAAATAATTGAAGCAACTTGTCATGGAGAAGGAGGTTGAGATTAGAGGTTTGAAGGATGATTTGGATAAATCCAACTTAGAGCAAATGGAGGACACTGAATTTCAATTCAATCCAAAGAGGCCTAGAACCAAGGGCATGAAGAGGAAAGGATACAAAATGAGTCAGCCATCTACACCTTTGGAGCAGCAAGACATTAGCAAATCCATTGAACAAGATTTTGAGAAAAATAGGGACTATTTGTTGGATAAAGTTAATTTCCACTTGGATAAGCTCCTTAAAAGGGCCAATAGGGCCACCAAATTGCAAAGGCACATGGATAAACATTGTTATACTAGAAATAGGGTTTCCCAAATTAGAATTCAAAACTTGAAGAGAAACTAAGGGAAACCCTAATTCAACAAAACAAGGGGGACAAGCTTGAGTTGTTGGTTGAGGCTTCTCTCATAGCTTGAAGAATCATTATCTATATCCAAGGAACAAATTTCAAACACTTTGAACAATTTTTATTTTTTTTGAAGATTTTGGGCATTTTGGAATTTTTACGTAGTTTTTGGGTAGAAAAGGTAGCGTGTCCCATGTTACATTTTTGTTGGAGGCCTCCAAATCACGAAAATTTTGCATTTTTGGATTCCTTATGACCTTCACATTAAATTTATGTAACCGAAGATCCATGTCAGCAGCTTTTTCCAGGTCAAAAAGTAAAAAAAGGTACCAAAAAACACCTTTTTGCCATGTTTTTCAGAGGCACACTACGTTTTTTTAGCTGTGGGAGAAATGGTTTTTGGAGGTCTAGAAGGAGTCTTTTTTTTGTTCTTTAAGATTCTATGGTGTAGTAGACAGGAATATCTTTCTACAACATTTTTCAGATATTGATTTGGAGGTCAATAAGCCTTCCAAAAGTCACTTATAAGCAACACGCTATGTTTTCTCCAGGCACGCTTCGTTTTTAGGCAATTTACTACATTTTTGCCTGGAACTCATTTTTCTCAGTTTTCTCAGTCCAGTTCGACTTTTGCTGATGTAATTTGTCATTTTAGGGGTTTTGATGATGCATTGAGGTGTAATTATGTTTTTCAAAGTAAAAATTAAGTAGATTCATGCTTGTATACGTTCTTATGGTCAAATGAATCAGTTTTGCACCAAATTGGGAGCTGGTTTCTAGCTTGCCTAGTCTTAGGTATGGTTGGAGATATTCTTGTAAGAATTTCCTTGAATGTTGGATTCAACCCCTGAGAGGGGGAAACTGATATTTTGATCTATATGTAACCCAATCTAAGTTAGAGAAAGGGTTGGATGCTTGAGAGTGTTTTGGAGCCTTTGTACTTGATCACTTTGTAGTAAAACAAGCTAGTTGTAGCTATTATTCAGGAATTCATGTGATATGATCTTGTGGTAGTGTTTTTATTCTGTGATTCACTTTTATGATGTTTAATGTATCTTCTTTCTATGTCTATGCTTTCAATGATCTTGCTATGAGTTTGATGAACATAATTCTTAAAGTTTAAGCTCTGTTTTGATAGGAATTTCATCTTTATGTTATATATCTTTTGATGAATGAACTAATGCTTTCCATGCTCATATTGAACCTACGTTTTTCAACCCTACACTACACCGACAAAGCCTCGAAGTGCCATTGAGACATATCTACCTTGATCCTTTGTATTTCTACAACTCAGTTTTTCCTAAAACCATAGCCTTGGTTCCTTGACTCATGCTTCATCCAGAAAACCCTAAATTTCAAAACCTTACATGAGATGAAATATCTAGCCTAATATTCTTTTCCCACTTAATTCATATTTGGCTATGAGATTTATGGAGAGAGCCCTCTCTGATTTAGAATGGCTAGCTGCTGAACTTTAAGTGGTATGGGGTTACCTTCGTCAATCTCCTTTCTTAGCCTTTGGATATTGTGGAGGATAACACCTGGCAATCCATAACACTCCCTGTCATGCATTGGAACACCTTAGCACTTGACACATCTTGGCATTTTTCCCTAGCCTCTAACATGCCTTAACACTTCCTAACATACCTTATCACTCCCTCCTTAGCATACTTTTTCACTCCCTAGCACACTGTACTACTCCTTGACATGCCTTGGCACTGCCTAGCATATAACTTTGTCATTCCCTCCTTAGCACACTTGGAGCTCACTGAAACTCCCTATCACACACTCCTATTCGTTCATTTCCATGCATTTTCAACTAGTTCTCCCTTATGTTTCCGTCGCACTTCCTAACATTGTGGCACGCATTGGCACACCTTGGCACTTGGCACATCTTGGCATGTCGCCCTAGGACTCTAGCATTCCTTGGCACTACCTAGCATACCTTGTCACTCCCTCCTTAGCACACCTAGAAATAACTAACACTCTTTTTCACACACTCTTATTCGTTCATTTCCATGTATTTTTACCTAGTGATCCCTTATGTTTTCCTGGAATTCCCTAATGCTCTATGGCACACATTGGCACACCCTCACACTTGACACATATTGGAATGTTGTCTTGGCACTCTAACATTCCTTGAAAATACCTAGCATACCTTGTCACTCCCTTCCTTAGCACACCTAAAACTCATTAACACTCCCCATCACACACTCTTATTCATTCATTTCCATGCATTTGAAACTAATGCTCCCTTGTGTTTCCTCGACACTCATTAACACTCCTTACCATGTGTTGGCACACCCTCGCACCTGACACATCTTGGCATGCCTTAGCACTTAACATGTCTTGGCATGCCTAACAATCCTTAGAACTATTTATAATTTATTAGCACTTCCTGGAATTCCTTGACACACCTTGGCACTCTCTAGTTGCCATGCCCTCATAGATAGAATTACCTTTTTTTCAACTTGGGAACGCAACCAAGTCATTGGAAAAATAACGTTGCGTGCAACACAAATTCTCCCTTTGTATACAACTTCTTTTTCCAACCCCTTATCATAACCATAGCCTCCTACAAATCCTATTTAGAACTTCTCTTAACACACTTAGAATTTGATGACACTCTCTGGCACACATTCTTATTCATTCATTTCCATGCATTTTGATCTAGTTATCCCTTGTGATGCACTGACACTCCCTAATACTCCTTGGCATGGATTAACATTGGCTAGCATGTTTTTCCATGTATTTTTAATTTCTTGGCATGCCCTGGAAGTCCCTAACTATGCAATTATCCTTCCGTTTTTTGCGACTTGGGAATCCAAACAAATCTTGGCTTAACTATAACAACTTCACCAAGGTAAAAATAGTACAACTAGACCATGCCTCATCACCGAAGAACTACCTATAAATCATCTTAGGCTACTCATATCCAACATCAACTTATCCCACTTAACAATTTATCAATATAAGGCTCACATCCAACCATGGCCATAAAACAACTAAGCAACATAATTTACATCTTGACATGCCATAGCACCTAACATGACCTAACATGCCTTAGAATACCTTGGAACTATGTGGCACATGTACTTAGCATCCCTTGCATTCCTTGGCATGCTTTGATGCTCCCTAACACACCCTAACACTCCCTAACACGCCTTGTCACTTTAGCATGCCATAGCACTGCCTAGCATATAATCATGGCACTCCCTACTTAACACACCTGGAAGTCGCTAACATTCCCTGCCACACACTCTTATTCATTCATTTCCATGAATTTTTACCTTATGCTCCCTTATGTTTCCTTGACACTCTCGAACACTCCCTAACACACATTGGCGGACCCTATCACCTCGTTCATATTGGCATGGCACCCTGGCACTCTAGCATTCCTTGGCACTACCTAGCATACCTTGTCACTCTCTCCTAAGAACACCTAGAACTCACTGACACTCCCTATCACACACTCTTATTCATTCATTTCCATGCATTTTTACCTAGTGATCCCTTGTGTTTCCCTTGCATTCCATCGCACACGTTGGTGACCCTAGCACCTAACACATCTTGGCATGCCACCCTGACACTTTAGCATGACTTAGCACTACCTAACACACATTTTAACTTCCTCCTCAACAAACCTATAACTCGTTGACACTCCATTTCACACTCTTATTCATTCATTTCTATGCATTTTTACCTAGTGCTCCCTTGTGTTTCCTTGGCACACCCTAACACTCCTTGGCACACATTGGCATACCCTGGCACTTGGCATGTCTACGCATGTTTCCCTAGCACTCTAGCATGCCTTGAAACTTCCTAGCATACCTTTTCACTCCCTTATTAACACACCTAGAACTTGCTAACGCTCTCAATGACAAACTCTTATGCATTCATTTCCATGCATTTAAAACTAGTTCTTCCTTTTGTTTCCTTGGCACTCCCTAACAGTCCCTAGTATGTGTTGGCAACACACCCTGGCATCTGGCACATCTTGGAAAGCCTTAGCTCTTGGCATGTCTTGGCATGCCTAACATTCCTTGGAACTATCTAGAATCTATTATAACTTTCTAGAATTCTCTGACACACCTTGGCACTCATTAGTTTTCATGCCCTCGTAGACAACCTTACTTTTTTTATGACTTGGGAACCCAACCAAGTCATTGGAAAATAGTGTTGTGCCCAAAGTCTCCCTTTTCCTAAAACTTCTTTGTTCATCCCCTCATTGTAACTGTAGGCTTTCCTCCTACAAGTCCTATTCTAAGCTTCTCCTGACACACTTTATCCTTGGGAAACCTAGAATTCACTAACATTCCCTGGTGCACACTCTTATTCGTTCATTTCCATGCATTTTTACCTAGTTCTCCCTTGTGATAAACTTGCACTCCCTAACACTCCTTGGCATGCATTTACATTGTATGGCATATGTTAGAACACATTTCCTTCTTTGGGAATCCCTGAAATTCCTTAGTTATCATGCCCTCACAACCACCCTTACTTTTTTTGGGACATAGGAACCCAACCAAGTCCTGCCTCGACTACAACAACTTGACCAAGTTACAGTTAATACAACTAGACTATGCCTTGTTAACCTAAGAACTGCCTATAACTCATCTTAGGCTACTCATGTCCAAACTCAACTCATCCCCATTAAAAACTTAAGAAGATAAGGCTCACTTCCAATTATGGATGTAAAACAACTAAGAAACATAGTTTACATTTTTGACATGACATAGTACGTGGCATGCCTAACAATCCCTTGGAATTTTGTGGCATGTGTTAGCATCATATGTCTTCCTTGGCATGCTTTAGTACTTCCTAGTACACCCTAACACTCCCCAACATGACCTGAAACTCTAGTATGCCTTAGCACTGCCTAACATATAACCTTGTAACTCCCTCCTTAGCACACCTGGAACTCGTTAACACTCCCTATCACACACTCTTATTTGTTCAGTTCCATGCATTTTGACCTAATTATTCCTTTTGTTTCCATGCCACTCCCTAACACCCCCTGGTACGCATTGGCACAACCTGGCAACTTGACACTATGACATTCCTTGCAAATTCCTAGCATACCTTGTCACTCCCTCCTTAGCACACACATAAATCACTGAGACTCCCCGCCACACACTCTTATTTTTTCATTTCCATGCATTTGAAACTAGTACTCGCTTATGTCTCCCTAGCACCTGTTGGCACATGCTGGCACCTGACACATCTTGGCATGCCTTATCACCTAGCATGTCTTGTCATGGCTAACATGCCTTCGAAATGTTTAACATGTATTAACACTTCCTAACATTCCATGGCACACCTTGGCACTCCATAGTTGTCATGCCCTCATAAATAGCCTTACTTTTTTTTAAACTTGGGCACTTAACCAAGTCATTGGTAAAATAGTGTTGCACCCAGAAAAAATTCTCCTTTTTTATGAAACTTATCTATCCATACCCTTATCACAATGGTATTCTTTCCTCCTACAAATCCTATCTAAACTTCCTCTAAAACACGTTGTCCTTGGCACACTTGGAATTCTCTAACACTCCTTTTCACACACCCTTATTTGGCCATTTCCATGCATTTTAACCTAGTTCTCCCTTATGATGCCTAACACTCCCTAAAACTCCTCAACATACATTAACATTGTCTTCCATGTGTTAGCACGCCCTAACTATCATGCCCTCACTAATACACTTACTTTTTTTGCAACTTGGGAACCGAACCAAGTCCTACCTCAAATACAACAACTTGACCAAGTTATGGTTACTACAACTAGACTATGCCTTGTTCACCTAAGAACTACCTATAACTCATCTTAGGCTAATCATGTCCAATCTCAACTCATCCCACCTAACAAGTTACCAAGACAAGCCTCACGTCCAATTGTGGCCATAAAACAACTAAGAAACATAGCTTACATCTTGGCACTCCATAACACCTGGCACGTCTTAGAATCCCTTGGCACTTTGTGGAACATATTAGCATCCCCTGCATTCCTTGGCATGCTTTGGAGCTCCCTATCACACCTTATAACTCCCTAACACACCTTGGCACTGCCTAGCATATAACATTCTCACTCCCTCCTTAACACACTTGGAGCTCACTAACACTCCTTATCACACACACTTATTTGTTCATTTCCATGCATTTTGACCTAGTTCTCCCTTGTGTTCCCATGTCACTCCTTAACACTCCCTAGCATGCATTAGCACACCCTAGCACTTGACATATCTTGGCATGTTTCCCTGGCACTCTAACATTCCTTTGCACTACCTAACATACTTTGTCACTCCCTCCTTAGCACACCTATAATTCGGTAACGATCCTTATCACACACTCTCATTTGTTCATGTCCATGTACTTTGACCTAATGTTCCCTTATGTTTCCCTAGCACTCCATAACACTCACTGGCACACGTTGGAACACCCTAGCACCAAGCACATCTTGGCATGCCTCCATGGCCTCTAGCATGTCTTAGCATTGACTAACATACATTGTCACTCCCTCCTTAGCACACCTAGAATTCACTGGCACTTCTTGTCACAAACTCTTTTTCATTCATTTCCATGCATTAATTTTACTTAGTGCTCCCTTGTGTTTCTCTAACACTCCCTAACACTTCCTAGCACGTGTTGGCACACCCTAGCACCTGGAACATCTTAGAATGTTTCCCTAGCACACTAGCGTGTCTTTACACTGCCTAACATGCCTTGTCACTCCCTCCTTAGCACACCTAGAAGTCACTGACACTCCCTGTCACACTCTTATTCATTCATTTCCATGCATTTTGATCTAGTTCTCCCTTGTGTTTCCTTAGCACTCCCTAACACTGATTAGCACACATTGGCACACCCTGTCACTTGGAACATCTTGGCATGTTTCCCTGGCACTCCAACATTCCTTAGCACTACCTAGGATACGTTGTCACTCCCTCCTTAGCACACCTTGAACTTTTTGACACTCCCTGCCACACACTCTTATTTGTTCATTTCCATGCCTTTTTACCTACTGCTCCCTTATGTTTCCTTGACACTCCCTAACAATCCGTAGCATGCATTGTCACACCCTGGCACATAACACATCTTGGCATGTCGCACTGGCACTTTGGCATTTCTTGACACTACCTAGCATACCTTGTAACTCCCTCCTTAGCACACCTAAAACTCGCTAACATTCCCTATCACACACTCTTATTCATTCACTTCCATTCATTTTTACCTAGTGCTCCCTTGTGTTTCAATAGCACTCCCTGCCATGCGTTGGCACTCCCTAGAACCTAACACATATTGACATGCCACCTTGGCCTCTAACATGCCTTAACACTACATAGCATACCTTGTCACTCCCTCCTGAGCACAATTCGAACTCACAGACACTCCCTATCACATACTCTTATTTGTTCATTTACATGCATTTTGACCTAGTGCTCCTTTGTGTTTCCATATAACTCCCTAACACTCCCTATCACTTGACACATCATGGCATGCCTTAGTAGTTGGAATGTCTTAACATGTCTAACATGCCTTTGAACTATCTAGCATGTGTTAGCACTTCCTGACATTCCCTATCACACCTTCGTACTCCCTAGCTATCATGCCTCATAGATAGCCTTATTTTTTCTATTACTTAGGAACAATCAAGTCATTGGAGAAACATTGTCATGCCCATGCCAAAGTCTCCGTTTGTCTGAAATTGCTTTGTCTAGCTCCTTGTTGCAACCACATAATAACCTCTTGACATTCCTATTTTTAATTTGATGGAGTTTACATAAAAACTAATAAGAAAATATAGAAAAGGAAATTGATAGATATTTAAATAATCTTCACGAAAAATATAAAATCTATTCATGAAATGGTCTCTACACTTGTATACATATTTAAGTGCAACAATTCATTGGCTTGACATTGATCATGAAAACCTAGACTAAATAAAAAGTATTGTGTTGGAAAGGACCTTTTTTTACCATGGAGGAAATGCATTTACATAAAAAGTGGTCATTTATTTCCTTTGTTTTCTAGGTTTGGGATGCAATAGGAATTGAACATTGAGGTCCTAGTGGGTCCCTTATTGAAGAAGTTGATCTAGCTACAACAAAAAATTTAAGGCAATGCTTTGACTATTTTAATGGGTTTTTTGAGGACTTTTGTATGAGGAAATTGATTGTTTTTTGTAATCATCGAAGAAGTAAAAATAATATTTTGTATGCTTACAATAATTAAGGTCAAATGGTTATGGGTATTCTCTAGAAAAACATAGTTGATATTAGTAGAAACTAGCAATATGTTCTAGATCATTTCTTATCACACAACTTGTCTAATCAAATCTACACAAAATCCTAGAATCATACATTTTAACATCCTTTACACCATAGAGGAAAATTGGTAGTGTATTCCTTTTCCGACTATTGTTAGGATGGATCTAGTTGCCACCACCATATCCTAATGCAATGATCAATGTAACACTAGGATAGATTAAGATTTTTGTTGTATGAATGGTATATTGTTGGAAGAAATCACACAAAAGGTTTGATTTTCAGTCTTATCATGGACACCTTCAAATATGCATTGCCCTCAAAGCAAGGATTTATCTCAATTAGAACATATGTTTTTAACTCATTGAATATGCACTCAAGAAATATAATCTACCCATAAATTTCATTAATTGTTCTAATATCAAAACTGGTCTAGTGCTTTTATAATTGTAAGGTCTTTGGATTTCAACACCACCTCCATCCCAAAATAAAATGTCAAGCTTAGTATTGGGAACTTAGTACCCCACTATGGCTAAGTGCACCTTATCCTCTATCCACTTAGAAATTACTTGAGGAGTCTTTAACTACTTAAATTTCCACCGTGACTTACTAACAAATTCATCTCTCCTGAGGTAGAAATTGTGCATTAACATAGCCAAACAAAGTCCTAAAAGTAACATTTATTTTCCTTCTTTCCCAAGAGCCAATAAAATAACCTTTTTTCCTCAAGCACCTCTTCCTAATGTCACCTTCTACCTTTCCCATCCCATTTACAAGAATAATTAACATCCCTAAGTAATCTTAGGGAAAATTTAGGGTCAGGGTTAAAAGCATTCAAGTCACTTGAAGGAATTTTGTAGGTTAATCCCTACCCCCTCGGTCATTAAACCCTAATTTAACTCATCGACCATATTTCAAAGATTTTAGACAATTATTTCCCATTATTGTATGTTGACTCTATGATAGACTCAAGCTTAATGGAAGTTTTGTAAATATGGCCTATTGGTGTCTATGTCTTAATGTATTGCATCTTATAGGGGCAAGAAAGTCTCACTTGAGACACACAATAATTCTGATTAATAAAGCGCAACATGTTAAACATTTTAGTGGGGATCACATTCGTTATGATATTATTAGCATCCATTTAAACCACTCTAACTAACATCATTTAGATGAATAAAAAAAGCATAGATCACCCAAATATAGTACAAATACAAACACATAGGTAGAATAATAATCCATTATACTAATAACATGCATGTTATTACATAACTCTAATGTAGATTGAATACCAAAAGCTGATAAAAAATGCAATCCCTCTTACAACTTCTCTCTAGTATTTAATCTATTTAAGTAACTTACACACCTTGCATAAATATGAAAATAGAATGGCTTCAAAAGGCTCAAAATTATAATACAAAATCTATTAACTATACTCAATGCACAAATAACATACAAAAAAATATATCTTTTTAGAGAAATACACAAGTGCAAAGAATATATGACATAATTCCATAACCTTATGTACTTATACTTCCACATATCAACATATTCAACCTTTTAAATATTTACTTCTACAAATTTATATTTTTTCAAATTTTGTTAAGCTTTTCTCTATGCTAAAACTTACTTCCCCCACGATGCCTTCCAAATCACCCCTAAGTTGCTTCTATGCTTCATGCTTTTATGACCAATCTTTAAAATTCGCCTTGAAAAACACACGCATTTCATAATCAAAATATCATTTTTTTTCAAATATAAAAAATTTTCATTTCCCTTGCGTTGCAGGGCTTGTCCAGAGCAGGAGGAGAAAAGGCACGATCATGTTGTCGCAAGTTTGATCTGGTACATTTGTTGGGTTTTCCTAGGGCGGGAGGAGGAAGGGCATGACCATGTTATGGCAGGTATGATTTGGTACATTTGGTTGGGTTTTCCCAGGGCGGGAGGAGGAAGGGCACGACCAAGTTGTGGCAGGTTTGATCCGGTACATTTGGCTGGGTTTGTCTTGGGTAGGAGGAGGAAGGGTATGACCATGTTGTGGCAGGTATGATCTAATGTATTTGATTGAAGTCAAGAAATTGAATCCCGGTGATTTCGTTGTTCCACAAGAGGAATCTGCACAATATTTTTCCTACACCCCTTGGCGATGGCCCATCCATCTCTCTTTGCAACTTCAAAATACTTCTATAGAAGTGGAATGAGGCACTCAAGAGGTTTTAAGTTCAGGATTTCACGGGGGAATATGAAGCCTAAGGTGTGGGCGATAATGGCTGCACCAATTAAGACCTAATTAGTCATATACATAAATAGGATTGACGCTGCAGTCTAACCGTGAGTTGAAGCACTTGTCACCAAAATGACATAAGGTCAAACCCAGTAGGCATGCTCTGTGATAAAGTAAACATGTAAAATAGAAAAGTGTGTGAAATGTTTTGACTCCTCAATGACTCAGAAGTAAGCAAATTTAATTGATTTAAAGATAATATGCATGATTTTATTGTTGTGTATTCTTATGCAGTGAGATATTATGTCGAATTTTATTTGTCTTAAGGGAGGTTCTTTGCAATGAATTATGGTGTGTTTATAACAAGAATATCTTGCTACAAAAAATAAGGAAACAAAACCAGATGTGATGAATGGTGTTGAACTTATCTCCATGCCCCAAGGTCTCAATCTTGGCAATCTCTTTGAAATGGACATGTTAAGTTCTGAATAAATTTTTAACAGAGTACAAAACATAGATAAATGATGTTTCAAACCCATATTTTATCTAAGCACAGGCAGGGATTGATGGCTTCAATACTTATACTGAAATAGTTAGATGCATTTGGGTTTAACAACTAGCACAATATTCTATCACTGATAGACAATTCTCAATCTCTATTTCTAACCTTACCCTTTTACTAAAGTTTACCTGCATATTGAAGAATATATATTTCAATATAATTCCCTTCTATCTTGGAATTCTTCTTTAGTTATCACATCACCACCTATCAAGAGTAAAATACATATTGAAATATGGTGTTGGAAACATATGTTTTAATGCAAAATCTTTGGAGACATGTTTGAAGAGGAAGAAAGAATTGAAGAAATTATATTACTGTCCACCAGTGGCCAAAATCTGTCCATAGGACTAGGAAGAAAAATGTTTGGCAACAAAAATAAAGAGTGCCTAAAGAATATTCAAAATAGTCTAAGACCTAGGTTAAAGGAGAAAAAAGGAAACATTATACATTAATATAAAAAGGGGGTGAACCTGAAAAAGGAGGCAGCCAAAATAATAAACCTAAAAAGGGAGGGTGAGAAAACTCTAAATAGTGAAGTAGATAGTACATTAAAAGGAATTATCCTCACAGTGATGTTGCACCAGAAAGGGTCCTTCAAAAAGTATCCTGGACTACGTATGCTGAGGAGTAGCACCCTAGGATCAAAAGAGTACTCATTATCCCTACCCACCATCACAAACATGCCAATGTTGATCCTGAAAATATCCTTTGGAGAGTAGGCTAAAACAATTGGGCTATGCCATCTGATGGGGGAGAAGTTAGGAACCTTGTTCCTCTTATAACATCCAAGTTTGATGAATTTGCTAGGGAGGGGGAGAAATCTGGTGATGAGCATATGTTTCCATGAGCCATGTTGATAATGAGGAAAGGTAGCAGTGCCTCTACACTGGGTGTACGGATGGTAAGAAGAGATGGCCCCATGATCTCTTGTACTGGGAGGCATCGTGCCACATGTTAGGCCCCTATACCAATAGGTGTCATATGTCATGATTGACTTGATGAGCTATGTAATATGTTCATACCTTTTCTTGTTGCAAAGGTTTTCCATACTTTCCAAAAAATCAAAAAATTTAAAAAATGTAAAGAGGGTATACCCTAAAAGAAAAATCAAAGGGTAAAAAGAATAAAGATGGTCAAAAAATGAAAGAAAATGAACCCCAAACAAAAATAGACCAGGAAAGTGTGTAAGTCTAAATGCCACTACTTTTCCATCTCTTGTAATAAACAATTGTGTGTAGCTTGTCACTTATTCCACAATTCATGAATAGTCAAACTGTTTAAACTTGGCTAATTCATTTTTCAATTTCATGTTGTAGAAATAGAGAATAAATATCTAACCAAACAGTGTAATCTTGGCAGATAAGTAGATAGGTAGAGTAAATAAAAGGAGCTCAACAGTTTAATCTAAGCCCTTGGATGTAATAAGTGCAGACTTAGATAGGCTTTGCCATGTAAAAGAAAAGGAAAATTTGATAAGGGTTTGCCAGTCTAAGTGCACCCTAATAAAGAAGAAAAAATGCTAGGTTAAAGTAGGTAGGGTAGGTAGTTGATGTTGCAGAATTATATGTGATGATTAATGTCTCTAAATGTGTTAATATTTCACTTTCATCACAAGGCCAAGGCATACAATACATTGCAAGCATCTCAAGCAAAGCAAAGTTACAATAATTAACTCCCCTTCTCATTTTCTCTAATTATTCACTAATTTCCCCTAAGTACTAAGGCATTTGCTAAATTGGAGGGGCTCAGAGCATTTCTCTGACTTCTGGAGGGACCAGACCCTCGACCCAATAATTTAAAAAGCCTAAGTACTTAAAACCATCATTCATTCACTCTCATAATTCTTAATATACAATATCACATAAAAACCCCTTTTTTACATTTAAGCCTAAGTTAAATGCACAACTTTAATGTCTTTTACTTGGCGCTTTTACACTTCATAGCCATATTAACTATTAAATTATTTAATATATAACTCCCGCACAATATTACCCTTTTCCCGTATTATTTAAAAATATTAAAAATCCCCAAAAATCTATATATCTCGCCCCTTTGGTTAATTATAATCATAAACACATGTTAACCAGGATTAACTAGTTAACCCATAACTAGTTAACAACCTAATCCTCCCGTTGCATGAAAAGGGATTAATTAACCCTTACAGTTAATTAATAACCTCCCCGTCCATTCACAACAGCCCCGTACGATTAATTAATTCTTAATTGTGTTGGGCTCGCCACTGTTAAACCCCGCTACATCGCGCCTCCCGTCTGCCGTCCGATCGCGCCTTCCTCATCCAACGGTTATTATCCATATCGCGCACCCCTTGGTGACCGCACGTTAACGCGCAATCACCAAGCAGTTTTTGCACAGTGCCTCCTCCATGTGTCAAGCAACCTGTGGAATCGCTGGTCCGAGGCTAATTACCACCCATCCCCAAAAGCGGTGCGATACCAAACCACTTACCGCTGTCCCACATATGACAAAACATCATTTCCCGCGCACGTCATTCGCTTGAAAATCAAAACCCCCGCCAACCCTTGACTTTGTTAATAAAACCGACGAATGTCATTTTCATTGTTCTGTACTGCAAACCTGTGTTCCCATACAAAGAACGTTGAAGTCAACTGTCCAAGATTTCCAACTGCCACCTTGCTAAGAAACTTGTAGCCGACGCAGCCCAGAACCTGTTAGCTACTACCTGCACCTGTTATTGCACTGTTCACTCCCCAAACATAGGTATTTATCCAATTTCCACCGAAACCTTGCATTTTCACATTTTACACTGCAATTCCACATAAAAGGCCAAAATTCATTGCAAATTTAGTCTTTGTTTCACTATATAAGTTCCTACACCTGCTGTTTTGCCCATTTTTCACAGAAACCCTGGATTCCCTTTCTGAATCCACAAGAACCAGAAATGGAAACTCCGGTGGCTTTGAATGTTGCACCCATTAATGCTCCTCACAAAGATTTAGACTATCTGCCTCTTGCGGATAAAGATTTCCAGATAAAAGACTTAGTCACTGATAAAAAACACCTTAAAGTCTTTTGCCAAAGTAGAGATAACTATCTGGATGGTTATGAAATTCTAGGATTGTGGGAATCTAACCTTCCCATGTATTTTCTCCCCTCAGTCCATGTTTTCCCTGATATAATTCATCAATGTCAATCCAATTATGACCCTAACCGCAGAGCAGTTATGTCCCCAAGCCAAACAGTCCTCTTCCAAATAACTGCTCAATCCATCAATGAAATGTTGCAATTCCACTCCAGTCAAGCTCTCACTCCCATTTCCATGGGATATTTACTTGAGAAATCCACTCAATTGCCCCAGTCAGAATTGAATAGCATCTGTCAGACTTTCATATTGCAGAAACATCAGCCTAAGGGCCCACCTCCTTATCTGCCTACTTTCTTCACAGATACAGGAAGACTCATAGTTGATATGATATCTTTAATTATGGGATTCAACACTAGTGAGTTTGTTGATGAGGTAACCCTAGTGTTGTTGTCAATTTTTACTCCTGGACAACCCCATGCTGTTAAATATGATTATGCCTCCTATATTGCTAATAAAATTCATGACCAGTTCTTAAGACTGGAAAATGAAGGAGTTTTCAAATACACCACCTTCATATATCATCTTATGCTATATTATCAGTCAAAAAACTTCCCTTTCCCTATCATGAAACTTGATACCAAAGGCAATCCAAGATCTGTTATTTTTTGGAGTCCTATCTTCCATGATACCTGTTGGATACCTATACCAATAGGTTTCATATTTCATGATTGGCAAATTTAAGTGCCAAATATGCTCCATTTTTGCTGCCACAAAGGTTCCATATTTGCAAAAGAAAGAAAAGGTATATAGGCCTGCATGTTCATAAAAGTTTATGGATGATTCAACAGCCTAATCTGGATCATACCATGTTTTCAATTTATGTTGTAGAATAGAGAATGAAATCTGTCCAAACTGTTTAATCTTGGCAGATCAGTAGCTAGGTAGAGAAGCTAAGGTTCCCAACTGCTTAATCTGGGACCTTGGAAGGAATAAGGGTCGTATTAGATAGGAGATGCAAGCAAAAAAGCCAATGCAAAAGAAAAGGCACACAAAGGGTTTGCAAGTCCAAGTGCACCCTCCAAGAATAAATAAAAAATGTTAGGCAAATTAGTTGGGTAGGTAGATGGGGTTGCAGAAGTGGTGTTTCTTCCAAGATCAATTTTGCTAACCATGTACAAGCAAAGTAACATAGTGGAGCATGACTAACTTCCTTTTTCATTTGTATATCACCCATTACTAACACCCCTTCAGAAGTTGTGTACATAAGAGAAACTTAAGGCTTTGTGATGGTTCTTATGGCCTTTAAAAGCCACCTTTCTTGTGCAAAAGTCTTTTCATTTTGATCTACTCTTTACACTAAGTTGTTTTCATGAAAACTTGGTTGTACTGATCCCCATCCATATTTTCCTCCCACATTAACAGCTAACTCTATTATTTAGCTCCCTATACTTCATTTTCCCTATTATTATAACACCATGGTGTATAAACCCCCACACGCTATATAAATATCCCCTCCTTGGCACTATAGCCATAATTTCCACTCCCTGGGAATTGCATTAACACCTGGTTAAGGTCAAGAACCCATGTTTAACCCCTTTGCTCCATCTGAACCCATTCCCCTACTCAAGTCTCCATTTTTGCCTGAAAATCCTTAAAGAAACCCTTTTTGAGCCCCTTATACCATCAAAGGGAAAAAATATCATGAAAACATGCCTTCCTCCGCCTTATCCTAAGGTTGATAACCAATTTGCGCTTTCTCATATAATTTCACCAAAACCCCCTTTTCCTAAAATTTGGCCCCCATATGCCTGTACGAAAAATTTGCATGAAATACTTTGGTTATGGCCGTTTCCTAATGTTGGCGGGCAAATTTGATTTTAATAAAGAAAATTGTCACAAACCATTCAAAACCATTCATAAAGTGGAGGGTCCCGCCGGGCGCGTTTGCCGAAAAATAGTATTTTATAACCCGCCCACCGACTGTTATCCTCCGTGCAACTGATTGACCCGATGACCGTCAGATCGCGGCCTTCCCAGATCTACGACCAACAGTGATTTTGGAGGGGCCCGACGTCCGACCTTTAAAAAATGAGGAGTTTATTTGCCATGCAGGTTCATTGCCCGACAGCCGTCCGATCATGCGCCCGCAGATCAACGGCTCTTATGAATTTCAGAAGGCCCCCGACGTCCGACAGATACCTTCTGATATCTGTCAGACGCTTGCGTCACGCGGGGACACGCGTTGCAGCCAAACTCCGTCGGAGCCCCCTCTGACAGATTCCTTGTCGTGCAGGAGGGGGGCCGATATGGCGACACCTGTCCTTCCCACGTCCCTACCCTGCTGTTACCCACGTCATTGCCACGACCGCGCAACCCGTCCCCCATTCGCCCACCTGGCCGCCACCTCATCGTCCCCGTGGACCGGTCTCAGGCCGCCACGTCACCCGATGACGTCCTGCTGACGTCATCCAACCTGGACCCACATGCTGACGTCATGCTGACGTCACTAAAAAAACGTGCCAATAAAGCAAAAAGGCCATATTTTACGGTTTTTTCGCGTTTTTGTTATTTTCTGTGAAAAAGACCTCTGCGCTGTCTGCATGCACACCACGACGAACACTCTACCAGCCAACTTCCGACCATCCGCAGAAGCTCAAAGCGCCAACCCAACTGCTATTTCATCCCGAGCTACTGGTTAAACAGGTATTTGCCCGTCCATCTCCTCGCAAACTGGTTTTTTCACAGTTACTTGTAAAATACACCTGATCACGGCATAAAACTGAAATTTTACCGAAAAACCAAGTATATCCTATCTCCCCTGAACAATTTGAGGTTGAATTACATTGGTGGAGCCATTTTTACACTTCAATTCTAGTCAAAACCCTTCTCTGTTCGCGCAATCGTGAACTCATTAACCGGCTCCTAAATTGTCAAAGGAGGTCTGTTAAACTGTATAAGAAGCCTTCTCAGAAAACCCAACATTATCCTATTCTGCTGTGAAGCAATCCTGCTACTCTATTTTCCTCTCAATTCCATTTTTTCAGTTAGCACGCTCATCAGATCAAGAAACGTTTGAACAGACATGGATACCCCTTCAGCATCAGTAGCCCTTAATGTTACTCCCTTGAATGCTCCTCAGAGAGGGCTAGACTGGCAAGATTTGGCAGACCTAGATTACCAAATCTCGGAGGAGGCCCCATCCAAATGTACGTTTCACATTCATTTGTTAAATGAGCTCAGGGCTAAGCACAGAGATGGAACAGATATCATAGGCATTTGGGAGTCCTCCCTCCCAATCTTCAAGATGCCTCAGGTCAACCGGTTCCCTGACCTCATCCACTTGTGTGCTGTCTGTTATGACCCTATGCAGACGGTTGTGCTCAACCCACAAGGTGCAGTTGTATTTTACACCACCCCTGAGGCCATCACGGAGATGGTCCAATTCAAAACTCAAAGGAAATTGGTTCCTTTATCCCTGTTGGACCTAATCAATCAAGGAGCCAAGGTACACACAGAGGCAGAGATCCAAAAGCTTAATCAGTTGTTTATCAAAAAATCTGACACAGTGCTGAATCCTCCCATCTTTGATGGCTATTTAAATCAACTGGGCCTGGACCTAGCATACATGATAAGCTCAGTACTGGGGTACAAATCAATGGAGTTCATGGAGGAAACTGTGCTAGTAATGATGACAATGTTTTCCCCTGGTAAGGCCCCCATTTCTTATGACTATGCTACATATATCTCTGACATGATACATGAGCAATTTCTGCACTTATCCAGAGAAAGGGTGTTCAGATACACCTCATATATTTATCATCTCATTTTGTATCACCAACATGAGAAGTTCTCTTTTGAAATCAAGAGAACGGATGCAGCAGGAAACCCAAGATCAGTGGTATACTGGAGCTCAGTCTTCCACAACCGTGCATATTCACCATATACATATTCTGAGTTCATAGACTTATTCATTCATCCAGCCTTGTCTCTGCTCTTGACAGCACCCCCTCCAAGAGTCTCTGATGAAATGCAGAGGATTCTGCAACTGTCCAATGCCTACAGCATAGGAGATTGGTACTTTTACCAGCATCACACAGTGATTAGAATATATGGGTGTGAGCTGCGCCCATACAAGCTGCCCAGATTTGTGCCCATGAGGCTCTTTTCCCTGGAGTATTTCAGGAAATTTGGCAATGCCGACCAGGTGCACTTTGCAGGAAAAGGAAAAAAGGCACAGCTTAAAATTAGAAACTAGCTAGGCCACTTCATCCTAAACAGAAGAGAAGGATGGAAAGAAGCAGATAGGATGTTGGAAGGCCTTGGCCTAAAACAAAGCTTCCTTTGGAAGCCCTATGACCCCAACAACTT
>APFE030009269.1:0-20090 GCA_000404065.3 Pinus taeda
CTGGTATATGTGGTGGAAAAAGACAACACACGTCATTAGCTGGAGAAAATTTAAAGATGCATTCTTCAAAAGATTCCAAGATGTAAAGGAAGAAGAATTCTTTTCAAAACTCATCAAATTACGACAAAAAGGAAGTGTGGATGAATACACTCATGAATGGGAGACCTTAGTAACACGAGTACCTGGGTTATCAGAATCTCATCTAATTCAGTCATACATCTCGGGACTCAAAACCCATTTACAAGCAGAACTTGAGATGCATGACATTACATCTATAGAAGTAGCAAGACAAAAAGCAAAAACAGCAGAAAAGAAATCCGAACTAATATTTTGGTCAACAGTGGAAAAAGCTTATGCAAGACAAAGGATACCCCAGTATGTGGACTCAAATAATACAAGATATGTTCCACCACATCGTCGTGAAGATGAAAAATCTAATGTGGAAATGCAAATGACAAAAGAGGGTAAGTGTAAACGTTGTGGTGAGAAATGGGACCCCAAACATAGATGTGGTAAAGGAAAAGAACCAAAGAACCTATATAATTATGAAGCAACCAATGATTCAAACAGTGAAGATTATGACATAGAAGAAACAGAAGATGCCCTAGAATTCTCACTAGAATTAGATGACGAAATTACTCCGCAAGTGTCATTATCAGCCATGACAGGTATATCACAACCTCAGGCCTTGAAGTTAAAAGGACACATAAAGAAGAACAACGTAGTGGTTCTCATCGACTCTGGAAGCACACACAATTTTCTAGATGCGACTGTGGCCAAGAAACTCAATATCTTTTCATTTCCCTTACCAAACATGAAAGTGATGATAGCTAATGGTAAGAAGATTGAAAAGGTAGGGAAATGCCATAAAGTCAATTTGCAGATTCAAGACTTTAAATTAGAGTCTCCGTTCTTCACGGTACCATTAGGAGGAGTAGATGTAGTCTTAGGCATCCAATGGCTACGAACTTTAGGTACTTATGCCACCAACCATCAATTACAATTTATAAAATTCAAATGGGGAGGTCAGAAGTGCAAACTACATGGATTCCAAGCACCAGAAAATCATGTTGTATCATCATCTCAGATGATGAATCTGAGTCAAAAAAGAGCACCTGCTTATGCAGTAGAATGTCATCAATTAGAAATTTTATATGCAAATATGACCAGAGAAGAATCACCAGAGATACAAGATCTGATTCAGAAGCATGAAAAAGTATTTCAAGACCTACCTATGAAGATGCCACCTAATAGGGAAATTGAGCATACAATAGAAGTCAAGGCAAGATCAGACCCTGTCAACATCAATCCATACCGATATCCACATCACCAAAAAATGAAACTTGAGAGATTAATCCAAGACCTTTTAAAATGTGTGACCTTGATCATCTTAGAATATCTGATCAAGTGGAAGGACTTACCCGAAGAAGCCGCTTTCCGGGAGAATGAATCATTCTTCAACAACATCCATCGTTACTTATGCTTTGAGGACAAAGCATTCTTTCGAGAGGAAGGCAATGTTATGTAAAAAAATTAGTTAACATAGGTTTATTATTTAATTTTAATTTTAATTAGACGAAAGGGCACGATCATAAGATCATTCCCTTTCCCAAAGGGTGCCCATGGCGGTATATAATCCAGGCAACCCATTGTAAATCATCATCATCTGTAATTTATCTAATTATTAATAAATATTTGCATATCTATTTCTGCATTCATAAGTTTTTCGTCTCACCTTATCATGCCAGATCTTCCTCTGAAGTTGAATTACCTTTGTATGTAGGAGGGCCTGCATTCTAAATTCATCCAAACTATTCAACTGGAGAAATCTCTCCTTTTCTGCACTACGGAGATCTATATCTAGTTGGGTTGCCATCCTTAATGTGTTATACTCAAATTCAATGGATAATGGGTCCTTTTCCTATAGACTAGTTCATAGGGTCTGAATTTATTGGTGGTCTTCGAGGTGGTATTATAGGCCCACGTGGCCTCAACTAGTCTCTCTGCCCAATCCTTCTTGTTTTTGCTTACCATTTTGGTCAATATGCCCTCCAACGCTCTATTGGTCACCTCTACTTGTCCATTAGCTTGTGGATGATAGGGAGAGGAGGTTCTATTCTTGATCTTGTGCTGGCTGAGCAAGTCTCCAATCATGTTGGAGGTAAACTGGTTGCCTTGGTCTATGACCAGCTCTATAGGATACCCAAATTTGTAAACTACATTCTCCCTTAGGAACTCAACTACCTTCTTTTTTGTTGTTGCCTTAATTCCCTTGGTTTCAGCCCACTTAGTCAGATAGTCAGTGCACACAATGATGTACTGTTTTTTTTTGGAAGGAGGGTCAATAGGTCCAATGAAGTCCATGCCCCACTTGTCAAGTGGCTTGAAAGTCACCCAAGGCTGTAGAGGCATTTCATCTCTTGGAGTAGGCCTTCCCATCCTTTGGCACTAATCACATTGACTAGTATATATTTTTACATCCTGATGAAGAGTGGGCCAATAATAGTCTATTTGTAACACTTTGAATGTTGTCCTCTTTGTTGTAAAATGACCTCCACAAGGCCCATCATGACATGTTAGAAGAATGTCAAAGACTTCCTCCTCCCTGACACACCTTTTCAAGATTTGATTTGGGCCAAGCTTGAAGAGAGTTTCCCTCTTTGGAGGACAAGTTCGGTGGGAACTCTGCAAATACCAAATAGTTTTCTATATCAACAAACCATGGAGAGATAACTGAAATAGAAAATAAGTGCTCATCCGATAACTGGTCATACCCCATTCCTTATTCACCTATAAGAAAATTTAATCTGGACAAAAAGTCCGCAACAACATTTTCCTTACCAGGCTGATCAATAATAGTTAGATCAAATTGTTGTAATAAAAGTAACCATCTTATAATCTGAGCATTTACATCTGGTTTATTCATTAATTATTTGATTGTGGCATGTTTAGTATGCACAAATGTTTGATAGCCTGTAATATAATTCCTAAATTTGTTCAATTAATGCACAACAGCTAGGAGTTCCTTTTCGGTCACTGTGTAATTTAGTTCAGACTTTGATAGATTCTTACTAATAAAGTAGATAGCATAAGGAAATTTTTCATCTATCAGACCTAGGGCTGCTCCCATGGCATTATGTGAGGCCCTCAGCATGAATATGAAAATGCAGGGCCCAATTTGGGCCTCGAAGAATCAGTGCAGTGGTTAACTTGTTCTTTAGTGTGTCTAAGGCCTCTTGACAACTTTTTGACCATATAAACTTAGAGTCCTTGGCCAAAAAACCAAATAAAGGACAGGCCAACTTAGTGAATTCCTTTATGAGCCTTAAATAGTATCCATCTAACCCTAGGAAGCTTCTGACAGCTCTATGCTTTTGAGGAGGTGGGATCCTTTGGATCATAGTTTTGCTTTTAAGGTCCACCTGTAGTCCTTGCTGAGATATTGAATGACCTAGCACGGTCCCTGCAGTCATCGAGAATTCAAATTTTTCGAGACTAAGATACAAGTTCATTTCAATACATTTGGGCAGTACTTTGCCTAGGTTGGAGAGAGCCTCTTGAAAATCACATCCATAAGGTGTAAGTCATCCATATAAATTTCCACCACATCATGGACTAACTCGGCAAAAATACTCAGGACTGCTGTCTGGAAAGTGGCAGGAGCATTGCATAGGCCAAAATGAAGGACCCTATAGGCAAAATTACCCCAAGGAAAAGTGAAGGTGGTTTTATCCTGGTCTTCCGTGTTGATCTAGATTTGGTTGTACCAATTGAATCCATCTAGAAAAGAGAAAAAAAATTCCCTACCAAACCATTAAGCACTTGGTAAATGGAAGGTAAAGGAAAATGGTCCTTCTTTGTGGCTTTGTTCAACTCCTTGTAATCGACACAAATCCTCCACTTACCATTTTTATTTGGAACTAACACCAAAGGAGAGACCCATTCACTGTCAGAGATATGGTAAATGAATCCTGCATCTAATATTTTTTGCAGTTCTTCTTTGACTATATCATTAATAGTTGGATTCATCCTCCTTTGGGGCTGCTAGACTAGCTTGCAACCCTCTTTGATGTATATGTGGTAAGTACACATTGAGGGGTGTACTCCCTTCATTTATTTGTAACTCGAAGCGTAGGAATCTAGATGTTCCTTTAGCATGTTGCATAACTTCTCTTCTTGGAGAGCAAAAAGAGATGGATTGATTTTCAAGGTTCTCTCAAGGACGAATTCTATGGTTTTGACATGGAAGGGGTTTGAATCAACCAAGCATAGGTCAATTGGATGATTGCTTTAGGTTTCCTTTACTACATATTCTAAGGGAAATGTAATGGGAGTTGTAATTTGTCATAGGTTTTCAATCAAATCATATTCATCCTGTTGTCCTCCTCCCATGGTTGTTTCTAAAGTATAAAGTTGGGCCGAATAAACTTCATCTTCTTCCTCCTCCTCCAACCATAAAGGTAGATCATGCTCTAGAGATGGCTGAGTAGGAGGGTAAAGGACTAAATACTTGGACATATGCCCATTTTTGATGGTCCTATTCCCAGCTCTGCAACTAATGTGTGCATCGACAATGACTAACTAGGGTCTCCCAAGGATGAGAGGGTAACCAGTAAGCTTAGCCTTAGGCTGGAGAACTAGGAAATCTGCAGGGTACTCCCAAGAGTCAATGGATACCATCACATCCTCCATAATCCACTCAGGGGTCATAGTGGAGCAGTTGGAAAGTTGCAGAACTATTGTGGTTCCTCAATGAACCTTGGAGGTTGAGCTTGAGCATAGTGTCCTTGCTCATCACATTAATGGTAGCACCAAGATCGATCAAAGTGTGTGGGACAATGGTGCCATTTATGTGCACATATACTATAGGGGTTCTAGGGTCCAAATACTTTGGACGGATTACTTGCCCTAGCATTAAGTTGGATAGTTGTGTAATGACTAATGGTAGGGGCATCCCTTCTTCGCATCCTTGGATGCTTGAAGCACTTCCCCTTAATCAACTCATTGTAAATAGGACCATATTTTGTTTCTTGGAAAAGTGGAATCTTTACACACAGATTTTTCAATTCTCCCAGAACTTCAGTCTCTTCTAGGGTAGGCTGGAGTGGTTGGGTTAATCTCTCAAGAAAGGGTGGATTCAATTTAAGAATGATTTCCTCTCTTTTTTGTCAACCTCCCTAGGTGGAGGTGGAGGTTTGGTATCTGGGAGAACTCTCCTAGATCTCAAGTTAATCTATTGGATTTCCACATCATAAACTAGATATGATGCCTCTCCACTGTATACTTGCTAAGCATATCTATTTTTTAGGTTCGGATTTGGCTAGGTAGGCATCTGGGGTTGCTTTGGTGGAGCAGAGTGTAGAAGTTGTGGTCGGAAAGGTGGTGGAGGAAATAAATCTTGAGCATTGTTGTATTGGGACCTCCACCCCTCAAGTGGTGCATTCCACTAAGGTTGTGGCAGAGCATATGGTTGAAATGACTAGCTAGATTGCTAAGAGTGATACTAAGATGAAAAGTACCAAGGAGGAGGTGTAGACTAGGAAGATTGAGCAAGGGGTCCCCAAGAAGGTATGGTTGTGGTTAGGTTGGGGTTTTAATATGCATGGGATGACCCTTGCATGCCCTGCTGGTATGGTCTAGGCCCATGAGGTCTCCTTTGGTTTATGTAGCAGAGCTGCTTAGGGACCCCTTCAACTCCTTAATATACAACATTGAGTTTAGGCAAATAAGGACACTTGTCTGTGGAGTGGTTCTCTTCATAAACTAATAAAATTCAATAGAATTCAATGGAAATCCATTCCTAGGATGCCTCCTGGTGCATGTATGACAAAAAATGGCCAAGACTCTCTCTGCTTCGTCTTGGTTTCTCTTAATGTGCATATTGTCCATTTACAAGGCAAGGGTTTGCAACATCTCACTTTTGAAATATTCCAGCATGTTTCCAATTTCACCCATGATGGATGAGTTGGAAGAGGTCATATTGACCATAGGTTGACCATCCCTACCCTTTTCCCTAGCTTCTCTAAAATGGTTTCTAAAGATAGTCTTGATATCCTCATAGGGTAATTGGTAGATATATCCTCCTGCTAACAAGTGTAGGGTATCCAAAAGATCTTCCCTTGCTCCCCTAAGGAGGACCAACTTTAGTGACTTAGGGTCAAGTGTGTACCTGGCCCTTTTGTAATTAAACTAGAATCTTTCATCATAATCCTCTACGGATTCATCATTGCCTATGGTCATCCTAAAAATTTCCTCTTTAGTATCCTTTGACTTATAATAGTATCAATACTTGATGTTAAAGGCTTTCTGCATCTGAGGCCAAGTTTTGATGCTATCCCCAGGTAAACCCATGAACCAGTGCAATGTCGCATCCTTGAGGGTAGATGGAAATAGTTTGAACTTCTGCTCATCCTCTGTATAGTCATAGGTTCGGAATATAGTAACAAACTCAAATAGGAAAGTGTCGAGATCTTATGTGGTCAATCCATGGAAATGAGGTATGGCAGCAGGGTTTATATTTTCCATCTTAGTGTCCCCATTAGTTTCCTTGGTGGGGAAGGCACCCTCAACTCTCTCTCTATTCCCTCTGTCATTTATGTTTTTAGACATCGGTTCAGTACGAATCAGTTCCTCTTCTTCTTCTTCCCCTGTAGGTTCTTCAAATATGTAAAGCTTCTCACCTAATGGTTCCTCTATTTCATAGCCACCGAAGAAGAGGGGAGGTTGGTTGTTTGATGCAGTGGGGGTTTATGGCAAAAATTTCCCTAAGTTATCCCTATTCCTATGAGGCATGAAAGGAAATGTTTTTGGGTTGGTTTTGTGTTTTTTTTCAAACTTGGAAAGTACTTTGTAGAATTGAAATTGTTGATTAAATGAAAACTACTGACTGAGTGAAAAACTACTTCCTGAATTGAAATCTTGCTTGTAAAAATAGAAAGAAAAGTAGAAAATGTAGAATGAAAAAGGAAGCAACTGAATTACTTTTGCAGAAATAAACTAATGCCAGAATATTAGAGACAAGAAATAGAATAAAGAAGAAGTATTCACATATTACTCATACACCTCCCCAGAAACAGCACCAAAAACTGATGAGTGCCAGTATTGAACCAAGAATGTTGCAACTCCAAGGCTACTAGCTTTACTTTGTCAACTCGAGGTTCGTACAAACTTGGAGGTATCACTATTGTACTCACAAGTAAAAGTGATAGTTCTTCCTTTTGTCACGGTTTAGCTAGCGAGAGACTAGTGCGGTTTTCAAGCCAAACTTATATGTAGTTAGAAGAAGCTTGGTTTCTTGATGAAAGAAAGGGAAATCTGCTCTAAGGGAGAGTTACTCCACTGCAATAATGGAAAAGACTGAAATTTAATGCTAAATCACACCATTTCCTAATTATCTGCCAAAAAAACTATGATTTGCAATAATGTTAAATTAACATGAACCAAATGCTACTATCTAGGAATGGAAGTAAGAAGCATCAAACATTACTAATGTACAAGTAAAGGGACTGAAATAAATCTTCTTTTATCTTTTTTCCTTTTCATGCAAAATCGAGTATGCAAACTAATTTCTTTTGGTGATGTGGTAGGTGAATTAAGGATGTTGGAGGATGGTTGGAAGGGTTAGGAGATGGTTGGATGGTGTGGGAGACCCTTAGGAGGCTTTTGTTGACTTCCTAGAGGTTTTCCCTCATTTCCTTCTCAAAAAAGGCCATTTTAAGAAAACCTACAGGATGTACTAGAAGTCTACAGGATTCCCTGTAAACCTACAGGATATAGCCTATTGGGTTGTGTTATATTCTTTCCATGACTAACCCACGTAGTTAACTGGGGGGTTAGGAGGGGGGTGGATCCGCCTCTTGTTGCGCTGATTTCATAGCGGGGGAAAGTCACAAGGGGTTTGAGGGGTAAGGTAACCCCACTCTATGGGGTCCAGGACAGTGCCCCAGAACATTTTGGTTTTGGACCCTATGTTAGGTTGGGTGGACCCACCTATGGTTTTGCGAATGATTTTTGCACATTTCTCGATGTGATGGTTTTCAGTCCATGGTATTGGATGCTTCAGCATGTATAAATATGTATTGTAACATTGAAAGGAACATAATGAAAAATCAAGCTGGTAGTCCTGGTATTGGGATCCATGGGAAAATCTCGTTTTAAATGTTTTTTATGTGTTATGCTCTCGCATTTTTTATTTTCTGTGTTTTATTGCAGGTAATTTATGTAAGGGGTTAAAACCTACATTTGGTATCAGAGCTGTTTTGGCTTCAAGGGGATGCCTTTGTTGTTGAGGGGTTTTGCTCATGCCTATGGTGGACCCTGTTCAGTGGGAGATCAACGAGATTGATTATGGTGGTGAAAGAAGATGACAGGCAGTGGAAAGATAGAGATCGAGAAATTTAATGGTCAGAGTTTTTAGTTGTGGAAACTCAATATGGAGGATTTATTGGTGGATAAAGATTAGTGGATCGCGGTAGATCCAGCTACTAAACGAACAGGGGTGTTTGATGAAGAAAGGAAGAAGTTGGATCAGAAAGAAAAGAGCACAATATAATTATGTGTCTCAGATTCAGTATTTCTGAATGTATTAGGGGATGCTATGGTGAAGGCTTTGTGGGACAAGTTAGGGAGTTTGTACCAATCTAAGTCTCTTGTGAATAAACTATTCCTGTGGAAAAAGTTGTATAACCTGAGGATGAAAGATGGAGACTCAGTGAAGGAGCATCTAAACACATTTAATATTGTTGTCAGTTATCATCTGTTGATATTAAAATTTCAGATGAGGATAAGTCCATCAGTTTGTTGTGTTCTCTACCATATTCATGGGATGGCCTAGTTATTGCAATAGGTAGCAATGCAACTACCTTGCAGTTTGATGAAATAGTCTCATCCTTGCTGACGAAGGAGATGAGACGGAAAAATATGGAGGGCCAAAATGGTGATGCCTTTTATATATGAGTTTGGTCCCGGAACAGAAAAAAAATAAGTCATCGAGTGCGAGATCTAAATCTAGAGGGAGGTCTAAATCTCCAAGGAAACATGTAAAAGTTGTGTGCTGGAAATGCGAAAAGGAAGGGCACTACAAAAGGTATTTTAAATCTAAAGCTCGTGATAAAGGAAAGGGACCTCATGATGCTTCTTCTATAGAGGAGAAAACAATCTCAAATGAAGGTGGGGATGTGTACTTGGCTTCTTCAAGTACACAAGTAGATCATGAGTCATGGTTGATTGACTCAGGTGCATCTTTTCACTTCACTCCCCATAGAGAGTGGTTCTGTGACTATGAGAAATATTATGGTGGTGATTTCTTGTTAGGGGATGATAGGAAGGCTCAAATCATTGGTCACAGAAAAGTAAAGTTGAAGTTACAAGGTGGAAGGGTAGGACACTTCTGGGTGTTCTACATATTCCTGCATTGGCGAGAAATCTAATTTCTATAAGCAAGTTGGATGATGCAAGTGTAAAAACAATGTTTAATAAGGGTACCTGCAAGATGGTTTAGGGAGCACTGGTATTGATGCAGGGAGTTCGGATTGGAACTCTGTACAAGCTGCAAGGTAGCACAGTTGTTGATGGCTGCAACAATTATGTGGTTCTTGAAAGTAGAGTAGAAAATCTAGTGGTCTCTGGAGAGAAGACCATGTTGTGGCATCAAAGGCTTGCATATATTGGAGAGAAGGTCCTTTGAAATCTTCATGGTAAAGGTATGGAAGAAGGTATGAGTAATATCTCTTTGGATTTTGACTTTTGTGAAAATTGTGTATATGGGAAGTAGAATCGGGTGAGTTTCCCCTCTGGTGGTAAGAGGTGAAAGAAATATTAGATCTTGCGCATAGTGATGTGTTTGGACCTGTGAAGGTTCCATCACTAGGTAAGTCTGTGTACTATGTATCATTTATAGATGACTTCTCATGTAATACATGGATATATTTCCTTAAGAAGAAATCTGAAGTCTTTGACAGGTTTAAAGAATTCAAGGCTTTGGTGGAAAACTAGATAGAGAAGAAGATAAAGGTGTTGAGGACAGATAACAGTGGATAGTTTTGCAGTAAGGAATTTAAAGAATCTTGTAAGAAGTGTGGTATAGCATGGTAGAAGACTATTCCATATAAACCTCAGAAAAATGGAGCTACAGAAAGAATGAACAAGATGTTGATGGAAAGGGCAAGAAGCATGCTCAATAGTGTCGGGTTAGGATAGGAATTTTGGGCAGAGGCGGTGGAGACAACATGTTACCTGGTCAATAGATCACCTTCATCAGTGTTGGAGGATACAACTCCACAAGAAGCGTGGACTGGTAAGAAACCCTCTCTTTCACATTTGAGGGTATTTGGATGTGATGCATATGTACATGTTCCAAAGGGAAAATGAACCAAGCTGGGTAGTAAATCTGAAAAGTGCAACTTTATTAGGTATAAGGATGGTTTAAAGGGTTATAAGCTTTGGAAACCATTAACAAGGAAGGTTGTGTACGACTGAGATGTGGTGTTCAGAGAGGTGAAATATGTTATTAAACATGAAGTCCAACCAAAGGAACCTGAGAAGATAGAGTCTGAGCTAAAGGAGGAAGAATTAGACTCTGTAGCAGAGGAGGAATCAAAAGATGAAGAGCCACAAACTTTGGGTGTGAGAAGATCAGTTCGACAAAGAAGGCATCCAGAAAGGTATAGTCCATCTACTTTCTATTCAAATTTTGCTTTATCTATTACTAGTGATGATCACAAAACTGTGAAGGAAGAAGTAGATTCAGAGGATGGAAAACTTTGGAAAGAGGCCATGGTTGATGAAATGCCATCTTTGCACAAAAATGAGGCTTGGGATCTGGTGGAGTTTCCGTTGGAAGGAAACCCATTGGCAGAAATGGGTGTTCAAGAAGAAGACAAATGCAGAAGTAAAGGTGGAGAAATACAAAGCTCAATTGGTAGCAAAAGGTTATTCCGAGGTGCTGGGAATTAATTTTGGTGATATTTTTTCTCCTAGTTTCAAGGTAACTTCTATTAGATTAATTTTATCTGCTGCTGTTGCTTTTGATTTTGAGGTAGAATAGATGGATGTCAAGACAACATTTCTTCACGGGGATTTGGAAGAGGAAATCTACATGAAGCAACCTGAAGGCTTTGTGGTGAAGGGTAAGAAAGAAATGGTATGTGAGTTAAAGAAGTCTTTGTATGGGTTAAAATAATCACCAACGATGTGGTATCAAAAATTTGATACATTTATAATGGGGCTTGGCTTCACCAGAAGAAAAGCAGATCAGTGTGTGTATTTTAAATTCATTGGTGACCATGTTATTTATTTGCTCTTGTATGTGGATGATATGTTACTGGCTGGAAATGAAAAAGAAATTATCTAGGATTTGAAGACCCAATTGTCCTCCAAACTCGACATGAAAGATCTTGGTGCTGCAAACTATATTTTGGGCATGGAAATTAAAAGAGATCGGGCAAAGAGGAAGCTCTGGTTAAACAAGAGAAAGTATGTATGCTAGTGTAAAACCTGTGAACCTTTTATGAAACCAACATTTCGGACTGGCTAGGTGAGTCCATCATCAAGGCAATGATCTCATTGCCCTGATCTCATTGCGCTGATGATGGACTCACCTAGCCAGTCCAAAACGTTGGTTTCATAAAAGGTTCACAGGTTTTCCACTAGCATACATTCTACCAACCTGTATGGAATCTCTTTTTAACAGAGGAAGTATGTTGAGACAATATTGCAGATATTTAATATGCAGGATAGTACACCGATGAAGGTTCGTATTCGTATAAGTATAAAATTATCTACTGAACGGTGTCCCAAAACACAAGAAGAGGAATAGGACATGTCCCATGTTCCATATGCAAGTGCAGTCGGTAGCCTGATGTATGCAATGGTCTATAGTAGACCAGACATTGCACATGCAGTGGGAGTATTGAGCAGGTTTATTTCAAAACCAGGAAAGGAGCATTAGACAATAGTGAAGTGGGTTTTTAGGTATTTGTGTGGCACTAGTGAATATGGTTTGTGCTACCAAGGAAGACTAGGATTGGACAGAGTGTTGGATATTCGTGGCTTTGTTGATGCAAACTGGGCTGGAGATCTTGATCAGAGAAGATCTACAAGTGGGTATGTGTTTAACCTATTTGGAGGTGTAGCCAGTTGGATGAGTAAGAAACAATCTGTAGTGGCACTATCAACTACAGAGGCATAATACATGGTAGCTACTCATGCAAGCAAGGAAGCAGTTTGGTTGCAGAGATTGAGTTCAATTATGGGGTTAGTACAAGAAGCTATAAGGATAGACCGTGACAGCCAAAGTGCAATTTTCTTGGCAAAGAACCTTGCATATCATTCAAAGACAAAGCACATTGACGTTCAGTATCACTTTGTGAGGGATATGATAGAAGAAAAAAAGGTGTTGCTAGTAAAGGTGGACACTTTGAAGAATACTGCAGATGCATTGACAAAATATGTGAGCTCTGAGAAGTTCTCTTCGTGTAGAGAAACAATGGGCATTGCAGGGATGGATAAATGATTAAGCTCTCTTGTAGTCCCCTGTGGAAAGAAAACAACAAGTGGGAGAATGTTTGATTGTGTTATATTGATTCTAAACTAGCCCACGTAGTTAACTGAGGGGTTAGGAGGGGGGGGGAAGGCCCCCCTTGTTGCACCGATTGCATAGTAGGGGGAGTCACATGGGGTTTGAGGGTTGAAGGTAACCCCACTCTATGGGGTCCAGGGCAGCACCCCAGAAAAGTTTGGTTCTGGACCCTATGTTAGGTTGGGCGGACCCACCTATGGTTTTGTGCATGATTTTCGCACATCTTTTTGGACGCGATGGTTTTCGATCCATGGTTTTGGACGCGATAGTTTTTGGTCCATGGTATTGGATGCTTCGGCATGTATAAATATGTATTATAACATTGAAAGGAACATAATGAAAAATCAAGCTGGTAGTCTCAGTTTTGGGATCCAGGGGAAAATCTTTGTGTATAAGTGTTTTATGTGTTATGCTCTCACATTTTTTATTTTCTCTATTTTAGAATTCGTATGCAGGTAATTTGTGTACAGGGTTAAAGCCTACACAGCCGAGAGAAAAATGGAAGGTTTTGGAGGTGATGGAAGACTTAGGGAAGAGGTATATGGGTGGAATGAAGTGAGGAAAGGTATAGCATCACTAAAAAATCAACGACAAAGATGGAGGATGGTTGGATTCGCTCAATGCGTTTATAAGAATTTCTATGAAAAATGATGAAAACTAGTGAACGCAATGGTGAAAACAAGCAATGACTGTGGTGGATGGAGTGAAAGGTGGTTACTAGCTATGAATTCTTTGTCTCCTCTTAAAACACCTGATCTTCATAAAACATGTATAATTCCCAAAAATCTATATAAACAAGAAGCATTATCAGAAGCTAGAAAAGCAGAATTAATGAACTAAATGCCTACATTATGCATGAGGAAAGTTGTTGAAAGGAATGAAAGCATGGATGAAATATACTAAAAGAGTGAAGTTAGAAGAGATGGAAATCAAATCCTAGTTTGAAAAACTGATCAAATGCTAACTTGAATATAGTAACCTCTAAAGCTTATGCAAGAAATAGAAATATGTGTTTTTTGGGCTTCATAAGGGTCCGTTACTCAAATCATGATCCCAAAGGGAGGAAATGAGACCAAGACACCCATTGATAACCTTGTGGTACTCCTTTTATCCCTGCTAACCTACTACTGAAGTAAAGCACAAATGGAAGCAAACTAATAAACAACCAATCCAATATACACTACTTGCAATGAAAACACATCTAGAAGCAAATTAACAATGAAGCTATGTGACTAATCTAAACATAAAAATACAAGAAAGAGGAGCCTTGGCTACTAGGATTGGGCCCTAAACAAAGAGTTTCAGTCCTCTGAGTTAACTCATTGTTGGCTCAAAACAAAACTCATTCTTATTACCAAAACAAAAAATTACATCAGTAAAACTTTCACAATTATGGAGCTCGAAAATATCTTAGAGTTTTACAACAAAAAATTGAATCCTAATGAGGCTCCAGACCTCTATACTTATACAACTGAAGTCCTGAAAAAATTCCATAAAATTAGGGAGGTTGGGCTCCCAAACTCAAGATAAACTATATCTTTGTCTCTCACTTGCTCGGCTCCCTTCTAATCCTCATGGCTTGGCTGCTTGCACTACAAGCTATTGTGATCGATGGAGGAATATTCGAATGGGGGAGAAGTAAATTAGGAGTATTTACCTCCTACAATCCCTCTCCCTTGTTCCATTCGATTTTTATCCTTAGTATTTGCCAACATTCCTTGATTTTCTCCTTCAATCCTGCATTCAATGCATACTAGTCCACTAAGCATAATAACCAACTCTAATTCATCACATAAACAAAATATAATCAAAAACAGGTAATAAGTTGTGAAAAAAGTTGGTTTGACTAAGCTAGGAGGTGTATTAAGGCCCATATAATTACCCAATGATGAGGCTCATCAATTACACTACCCATTTTTTCACCAAGAAAGAGGATGAAAACATAATGATGAAAGGAAAATATCTCAGGTGGAAGAAGCTCATAGTCAGACACTTTTATTCATGACCCCTTTAGATGTTCAAGCATATTTAGCTACAACAAAAATCACATATCACACACCCCAAAATTTTAATAAATAACAACAAATGTTAAACGGTATCATATCCTATGTTGCAATGTACATAAATAAGTGACTAGATACTATTAAAAGCATTGGATAATTTTTTACATTTCAAAAGTTTATCTCAAATAATTTCTTGGTTCATTGAATGTTTGAAGAGGGATATGGAACATGATTAAAAATTTGTTGAAAAATATTTTAAATCACTTCCATAAATAAAATTAACACTCTTAGTTAACTTGAAAAGAGGGATTTAGAACATGATTAAAAATTTGTTGAAAATGATTTTAAATGGCTTCCATAAATAAAATTAACACTCTTAGTGAACTCGAAAAGAGACAACAATGTCTTCCATTAGGGTAGAGAATTAAGAAAATCAAGATAGGATGGCATGCAAGGAGAAAAATGTCAAAAGATGCTATTTTTGAATGTTTGAGTATCAATGTCCATTAGAGAAATGATTTCTTCAAATCCATCAAAGTTGTTGAAGCTTTATATATCTTGTGAATGATTATGGATTAGACAATGATCCCAATAGATGTATTTAAATAAGTTTAAATGTTATTGAGGCATCATGGGGAAATACTTTCAATAACATATCTGATTTTTCAGATGACAAGATGAAGAAGTGGTTGGTTAATAATTCCAACAAGAAACTACTAAGAAATTATAATAGATGCAAAGGATATAGAGGAGAAAATATTTGCTCTAGGAGTAAAAAAAAATATAGCCATCCAATTGATGAATGAATATATTGAATATTGGCCTAGAAAGTATCTACTTTAAAGGTTTAATTGCAATTCATTGTTTTATGGTTAGATCAATAGATATATGAAGGCCAATATATACTTTTACAACAAGTGTTACGAAGGGGAGAGAGAAATCATTCCGCTAATCATCCTTTTACAATTTTGTACCCCCATATTAATTATTAGTATATAAGAGCCCAATCTTAATCACTTAGGGATGAATTCCTTTATATTGAATGTTTAAGCATCACAATTTTGATCATTGTTATAGGCACTTATGTTATTCAAAAACATAAAGTCTATAGAATTATTCTTTGACTCTCATAGAAAGATATTTTGAGAGGACATGCCATTTGTGGTTTCCATAATTTAATATCTGAAATAAAATATCATGAATGTTATCCTATGAATCTTTTATCATTGAATGCATAAAATCATGTTAGAGCTCTTTGACTATCTGAACTGTATTTTTATATTCTATTTATTTATTTCCTTCAAATGTGTTTTCAACATCATGTGTAATGGATGTATATATTGGAATGAATTTTTAGAGTACAATTATTTCTAAGTGAGTGAAAGAGGAGCACCAGATCCATGAAAATTTATAGGGAACCTACTAATAGGCCTTAGGAGTTTGACTCTTTCCTCTAACTAGAAAACACATCAACAACCCATTTTGAATCCCTAGTTACTAAGTTATTATATTTTCATTTTTATATAGTTGTGCTAGCTAGAACCTTTCATTGCACCATTTTATTATAATTTTGACCATTATCTCCAATAAATACACCAAGGATACCTAGTTTTAGGATCATAAAATCTTGTATTATACATTCTATTGAATATGAAAGGAGGATCCCTCCCTCAAATTGGATTGTAACTATTTATTCCTTATAATTTTTAAGGAGCAATGTTCATAACAACACACCATGTGCAAGTAGTATCCAAATACAAGTACTAAGCATTGAATACCATCCAATGCTTATGTAATTTGAGTGTATTTGATGGAATTCCATTTTTACAACATAAAATGGATGTAGAATTTACCATAATTTGGGACCTCAATTTACCCCGATGTCAAAGACACCATAAATGGTTAGCACATTAGAGCCTAAAGAACAACAAATGTAGGTGGAATATATCTTGAAGAAGGGCTATATATTCCCAAGTGTACCAAATTGTAGTGACCTAGTGCTCTTTATTAGGAAAGATGATTTTGCACTAAGTTTGTGTATAGACTTTAGGTAGCTCAACAAGGTTATAGTGAATAATAAGTACCCCTTGTCAAAGATAGATGACTTGCTTGATCAACTAAAAGGAGCTAATCTTTTCTCCAATATTTATTTAGTTATGGATATAATCATGTAAGGATTCAGAGAAACAACATCAATAAAACAACCATTAGAACTATATATTGCTGCTATGAGTTTTCCATTGTTCCATCTAGATTATCAAATGCAACATATATCTTCATATATTATGGATGAAATTTTCCAAAATCATTTTGATAATTTTTTATAATATTTCGGATGACATACCCATTTATTCAATATCGAATGGGAAACATGGGTAATATTTAAGGATGGTATTACATGAACTCAAATATCATAAACTCTATTCCAATATGAATAAGTGATCCTTTTGCCAAAATAAAATTCGTTTTTTGAGCTACATGATCTTAGAGAATAGTGTGGCTATGTGCCTAAAAAAACGTGAAAGAAATCATGATTGGATGGCAACAAGGAACGTTACTAAGGATAGGTCCTTTATGGAACTAGTAATATTTAGTAGGATATTCATTTAGGGGGTCTCAAGAATAGAAAACACATTAACCTCTTTCCAAAATAAAGATGTGCGATTTGAATGGACTCATGGATGCAAAAGTGATTTTCTGAATTTGATGATGTTATTAGCAATTGCTCAAATCTTAAAGGATAACTTATTTGGCTAATGATCTCATTATGTGTACTAATTCATGCAAGGAATGGCTTGGATGAGTCATTGTATAAAATGGGCATGTGATATATTATGAGTCAAGAAAGTGAAGGGGAACGAGAGGATTTATGCTACACGTGGTTTTGAACTAGTAGCCATAACTCATGCATTAAAAATGTGGAGGAATTGTCTCTTGGAAAATATATTTTGATTAAGAAAATATGATATTGGTCTAAATAACTTGTTTAGAAAATAAAATTTTAATTCCAAACAAATTAGATGAATAGTAATTGTTACTAAAGATTAATTTTCAATCAAGCACATTAAGGGGAAGGAAAATAAGGTGGATAATGCACTCAAGTGAAGGGTACATGAAATACTATTTATAGGTATAAGTGCATGTAAATATAGTTTAAAAATCATAACTTTAAAGGATACAATTTTAAATCAACATTAGATGCAAATTATAGAGAACTTACAACAAAGTAATTTATAACCAAAACATAAATATTATGAGAAGAAAGAGGCTAGGGTCCTCTTGCTCAAAGGAAAAATTTATGTGTCAAATTATCAAGGGCTAAAAAACATGGTGTTAGGTGATATGCACAATGTACCTTATCATGAACATCCAGGCTACAAGAAAATAATTTAAGCTATAAAATGTCAATATTTCTAGCTAGGTATGAAAAAATAATTGGCACATGATGTTGCCAAGTGTTTATAATTCTGAAAAGGGTTATACATAGGAATCTTGGTGGTTTGCTAGAATTAATACACATGCTTTAGTGGATGTTGAATTCTACCTCAATTACTTTTATTACAAAATTTCCTAGGACTATGAAGTAGTATGATTCCATCATGGTGGTGGTGGATAAGCTTACTAAGGTTTCCCACTTTATACTAGTGAATTCAACACACAAAGAAGCATATATTAATAGGAAATATGTGAAGGAAATAGCTAGGTTTCATGTAGTACCTAATGCAACCATTTAAAAAATGGATCCAAGATTAAATCAGTCATTTGGGAAAGTTTGATTAGGGTATATCACCTACAGTCATATTGATGAATAAAGAGATTCAAATGGGCTATTGAATATATGTTGATGATGTATATGATGGAAAGACATCAAAGTGGTAATAATAATTGTGCTTCTTGGAGTTTCCATATAGTAATGGATGCCAAGCATATTTGAAGATGAATATGTTTAAGGATTTGTATGGAAGAAAGTGCAATACACCTTTGATTTTAGACAACCCAGTGGACACGACCATTAGTGAGCTTGGTTTACATAGGGAATGGAAGAGAAAATGGTGAAAATTAAATAAAACTTGAAGGCTTTCCATGAAAGGAAGAATATTTGTGTAAACAAGTGAAGGATAAACAAATAATTTAGAGTTGGTGAACATGTCTTCTTGAAAGTGAGATTCAGGACGAGTTCAATAAAATTGGGAATCCTCTTGAAGTTCGTCACTTGAATTTATGGGCCACTTGATATCCTATAAGGGATTAGTATAATTTCATATAGGCTTAAATTGTGATCATACATGCTTAACCATGATCAACTTCATGCTTCTTTTTTTAGAAAAGGACATGCTTGATGCTAACAATCTAATTGACCAAGATGTGATTTAGGTGGAGAAAAAAGGAGACATCTAGTTCTATTTGATGTGCATATTGGATGAACGATCAAGGTTCTTCACCTTAGTAAAGGTGTAATGTTCCTATTATATTCATGACAATACTAAATGGGAGCATGAAGATTCCATGAGGGAGGAATAACCTCATCTCCTTGATCAATTTTGATTATAAATGTGTATGTAATGCACTAAGAAAAATGCATAAATAAGGGGGAAGGGAATGTAACATTCACATAATAACCTTTGTGTAAACTATAGATATTTTATTGTGCTCATGAGTAAGGACGTGTTGGGCCTATGTGTATATAAGGGTTTTGGGAGTTTTTTTCCTACAAATATATGCTTTGAGATGAAGGTGCATATTTTATTTTAGGTTCATATGTATTGGAAGGTCAATGAGCCTAACTTGTAAATATTTAATTACATCAATATTAATAAAATACAATATTATTAAATATTGAGCTAGATCAGATCATTTGGGGACTTAGGACTCCTTAAGAGGGAAATGGAGATAAGGTTTGAGTGATGGGATTAATACAAGGGGATAAACCATATATTTAATTAAATATTAAAGGTTTATTGATATACTTGTTATTGCAAGTCACCCTGAAAGGTGGGAAAGAAACTTCTTTGAGTGTCACTTGTCATTTTTGGCACATGCACATAGAAGATAAGGCTTTAGTCATATTATTCATGGTACTCTATCATTATCACAACTTGGACTACTCTACTTTCTTTTCTATGGAGTTGGGGGGTGTAATGACCTTGCTATAGTGTTACCTTGTTAATATGATGTGGATTTAGGTATGGGGATATTGTTCCTTAGTGTGGGGATAAGTTTCCTTAGTTTTGAGCATAATGGGTATTTGGAAACTCTTGGGGAAAGTTTTAAATCATAAGGCAACATGGATTTATGTATCTCGACCAACGTGTGATGGAATCCCTCAAATGGTAGTTTCAAAACCTAGAGTACTACAAATGTAAACAAGGGGGTGCAATACCTGTTCATCTCCTTCATAGCTTGTGACGATTTTGTCCCATATTTCTTTTGCAGATTTATAGTGCATTACCTTCATGAATTCCAATTGGGATATACATCCTAATAGGGTACTGACTGCTTTTGCATTTGTT
>APFE030009269.1:31087-66529 GCA_000404065.3 Pinus taeda
TTAAGAACCGAGAACCCAATAGATTAGATCTTAAGATATTCAAGATACAAAAGATGCCTAAGCCAAATGATCTCCTTTGCTTTATATAGGCTAGCTCTTCCTCAATTCAAGGATCATGGGGCTAAATAATAATAATAAAATAATCAATACCGCGGGCCAAAACCATGATAACCCAATACTGTTGGCTAAATACCACTGAGAAACCCCACAGGTGGGCGCTTAACTGCCTTGGAACGTGTGCACTGGGGTACGCACCCCATGAATGGGTGACCAGCGTATTTGGATGCGGTTTCTACACGGTATGGCTGCGGGTACGCACCTCCTGATCTGTTCTCCTGCGTACTTCTTTATTTTTCATCAAATGGGAGTCATGTCATGGGTGTTGCCATCAAGTACAACATCTGAAACATATAATCACGCCAGAACCACAATGCCAACAATGTAGGATGATGGGGGATGATAGACTATATGTTAGAGGAAACTAGATTCTAATAACTAGCTCCTAACCTTCTTGGTGTTTCTTATGGATGTTATTTAGATTTAGGTAGCCTTGTTCCCTAGTGAAGCCATAGGGCTAACTCAAGGGTGACCCAATGTTGAGAGTATTGGAGTAGTGTGGTATATGGCAGAGTGGAGCATCCAAGGTTTGTAGCCAGTTGGTATCCTTTATAAGTGTCCTTATTGTATTTGGGTTCTATTTTTTATATAGCATTATCAATACATGCTATATATGATATGTGTTATTTGCAGGGTTCTCATTTTGTTATTATCAAGTCACTACTACATATCATGTTGTTGTGTATAAGGAATACATGAAGAGAACATATATTGGAATTTTGGTTTCCAATAGAGTCATCGTGGGTATGTTTTTTCATAGTATCATAATCTTTATGAAACAATTAAATAGAATAATCGAGATGTTAATTGTGTAACAATGTGACACAATTGGAAGGCTTGAGGCATCACATGTGTGAATAAATTATAGATTGAGGATTTTGGTGCATTATACCTTTAAGTAGAGAAACACACATGATGATGGATTTTGATAACTATTGGTTTCCAAATTGTTCTAGAAATAGCAAAAAACTCGAAACTCGAAAGGACATTCACTAATGATATGAATCCTCCCGCTCCAAGTTAAAATAGTTGGCCTCCCTTGTTTCTGGGAAAACTGGTGTCTTTTCGATCTACCAGTCCCACTAAGATGGGTAGTTATCTTAGAAACAAACAACCAAACCAAATTGTGATTTCCTTTATGTATGATAGATAAGAGAGAAGCATAGAGTACCAACCTGAATCTTCCACTTGGCTCCTTGCTTGTTTCCTCTCTCCCTTGATATAGTTTGCCACTCCTCTCCTACTTTTCCCGCTTTAGAGAATACCTGTAGAATCAAAGCAAAAAAACACCATCAAAGCCTCTCGATCTATAATACCATAAAAAATGTAGAATCAGAAATACATTGACCATACAATTGCATTCACAAATAACAAGATTCACAAATACACGATTATATGAAGGAAAACTCAAATAACTTTATTAATAGTAGAAGAGAGGCTTATAACCCATTTTTCTGATCCAGCATCATCCTCCTAGCATCAAAGCCTCTTCACCTCATGAAAAGCAAGATCACCCAACAATACAATGTTCCTTCTCAAAGAGAAACCAACAACACTTCCTTACAACTTACGAAATTCTAGCCTCTAGATCTCTCAGATGAGGGATCCATATATAGATGTCTTGCAAGGGGGTGATTCAGCTCTGGGTTTTTGATTAGTGTCATTCCACTAATATTTCTTGGTTGAACTTGGAGATTTCATTGATCTCTTACTCATCCCTAGGTGAATTCAGAGAGGCAAGTGTTACAAGAGAAGTTTCTATAAGATTCTATGAGCATCCACTTAGCAAACTGTCTCTGCCATTTGTCTCTTCTCACTCATCGCACCCTATGGAAGGCTTTTTCAGTATGCATCACACCTAGCTAGTGTGGCTTCCAGTATGAATCACACCTTGACCATGGAGCAGTCTGTATGGTCCAGTTTTGGCCAGTTCTGAGTGGTTTTTCAGGTGGAACTTCTGGGAAATGATGTAATGAGTTTACCATGATCCTTTAGGGTATGAAACAACACTTTTAGGGGTTCAAGAGTCCTTGGTTTATCAACATATATAATTGGGGTTGCAGTGCCCAAATATGTCTATAACAGTTGCCCCCTAAAGCATGAGGTCGTAAATCTTCTGATGTCGTGTGAAATGCTTTATCATGAGGATCTGAGGTATTCGAACTGGAAGGTGACCTGTATAAGCTACAATACAATACATCATCATCATATTATTTTCATGATCTAGCTAAGGTGGGAATTCCCATGCTTAGCTTTTATAAATTCATTTTCATGTACATGGAACAAGTAACCATCTGTGGTTGTAGACTGGTGATTCTTTATATGTAGAGTCATCATCCCTTAGCTTGGATGATCATCTGTGCAGCTTTTGTGTACATTTGATGTATTTATTTTCTTGAATATATTGCAACCCGGATGGATGAAACTAGATCTGAGGTCTTCAAACTCGTTCAATCTTCACCCAATGTACAAGTCGATCCATGTGAAAAGATGTTCTGGAGTCGAACATGAAAAGACGTCACCTAATTACCAGCCAATGATGTAAGCTGTTAATAGGCATTAGAGGAATCATCTATAATGATAATAACCCTCAAGGTACTACAATACAATTCATGTGGTGTGAATAATGAGTCGATTTCGAACACCACGCAAAATCTTTCGGTCGAAGGCCATTGATGTAAACCTGTCGCCGGAAGTGAGAAACTTGCCATTGAGGCATGCAAGCTTCAAAGTACTGAAAGGGTTGTTTCTAAGTCAACTTCTTGGATAATGAACTGATGTTGACAAGAAGTGACTCATCGTAAGAGGGCCTTGATGTATTCCACATCTACGACATGAAATGAATCAAATGATTTTCTGGAGGTGAAAATAATCTAATGATACAAGGTTCAGGAATGGTGGTCATGAAAAATGGAGGGTGAAGGTATTGCAGTGGATGAGGCGTTAGCTAGGTAGTGAATTCTCTAAATGACTTCTCTTGAACATGTCAGCGAAAATGAAATGGATTGGTAGCGTTAACCCCAAAAGATGGATGATGTGGATGACTAGTGGTGATATGACCGGTGAGCGGAATAACCCAACGTGACTCAGTCATGGTGATGGAGTGAAAGTGTCATCTTCAAGAACGACCTATTACCAATAAAGTTCTTCAAGTTTTCTTCCCTTTCTCCCCTGTCATTGTTGACCAATACCTCTTGATTTTTTTCAATTTTGAGGAGGATAACATATGCTTGTTCTATAATTTTCCCTTCGAGCAAACTTTTCGTTATGTTTTAGCGAGCCTAGAGACATCGAAATTCATTCTTGCCTGGGTGGACAAGTTTGTCGCTATTATTTAAACGAGTTTAATGAAAATGATAACTTGGTATTTTTCATGTTTAGAGAGTTTCAAAAGGGACGACAAGTAAACTCCAACAGTCCTTTTCGTAGCATAATCCCTTAAGTCTGAAAATGAATAAAATAATATGAAAGGGGTGACTTTTCGATCGCTTTAGCAAGCCGAAAAATACAACATCTCGATATTTTTGTTTGATAATCCTGTTAGACTACGTCTTGCTAGTTTGTTGTCTTGGAAAAGAGGCTAAGGAAAATCTCTCCCTTTTGTATCACGTTTGGTTTCCCTCTGGTCGGGAATGAAAGGCTTGTTGAAGCAGTTGGGTGTGAGAATTGGGGAGGAAACTTTTGTCACGTGGTTTCCAAGTATGATATTGTTCCCAGGATGCTCCTTGCACCGATTGAGTCAATTGCTAAGCCCTTTACTACTATTTGTTCTTACTGGCAGTGCATAAATGTGTCTGATTCTTTAATTCAAGATGCTGCCAGGACTCTTCTGAATCAAATCTTTGTTTCTCCAAGCATCCCATACCGACATTTTGGCACTTACATACTTTGCTTGAGCAATGGTGCATCTTGTATTAAAAACGCTCAGATGGTTTTGGAGATGCTTCGTTTGACTATGCCAAGCCAACAAATGTCTTTGGATGAGATTGTACAGGCTTGTTTTTCAGAGCACATAAGGTGCTTATGTTGGTCTTGCTACTATTGCGGGTCTTGCATGGTGGTTTCTATATTTTGAAGGTGGCCCAAAATTACCCTACAAGGAACTCGTTAATTTTGATACATGTTCATAAATAGTAACAACATATTCATGCAACATATTTGAGGATCGGCGACCAACAAAAGTCTCAATGAGTGTACTTGTGGTGGTTGAGATGTTTAATGCACTCAATAACCTTAGTGAAAACCAAAGCCTTCTTGTTCTTCCTCGATTATTTTAACTATGGTTCTTCATGTAATAATACTCTATGTACAACCATTAGCCATTTTGTTTTCAGTAACATCATTGTCATGGACTGAATGGAAAGTTGTTCTCTTTCTTTCATTTCCTATAATTTTAATTGATGAGGTCCTAAAGATTTCCTCCAGAAATTTGAAAAGGATAAAGTTTGGCTTCAGATCGTGCCTAAGTTCAGTCACTGGGTGATGGATGTTCGGTTTTTAAAGGGATTAAATAAGGAAGTCTTGAAGAAAGATTATGTCGCTGAAGGGAAGGTCACAAGTAGTTTGCTTCTCATTGGTCTTGGTAACAATTCAATATGTCTCTGGGATACTGCCCAATCACATCTACTTTTGGAGTTGAAATGCACCGAGAGGTGCCTTCTATATTCTATGAGTTTATGGGGTGATTTAGTGGAGACACTTCTTGTTGCATCAGGTACTATTTATAATGAGATTTTGATCTGGAAAATTTTTTCTTAACAGGCAACTGTGGTCACAATTTCAGAGGAACTACATTTCACTCGCGCTACGCACCAGTGGTGCGCTACGCATCAGGCCTCCCCTTTCTTTGCAAAAATACAAGGGTGCTATGCGTATGGTGTGCACTATGCGTTGGGCCAACACACTGAGGAAGGATTTGATTATGTGAAGAAAATTCGGATTGGAAAATTCTAATGCAGTTTTTGGAGGCAGCAGCTTTTGGTCCAATTTCACAGTCTCAATTTCTTGGCTCACTTGGTATTAATTTTCGTCTGGAGGCATTGTTTTTATGTATATATAGAATTAAAAAACAAACGTTCAAATTTACTATCCGGATTCATTTGGCGGACCCTTAAAATATTTGCAAAATACATTAGATTGCGAAGATCCAGAATTGATGGCTGTTATGGCATCTAGTTTGAAGGAGTCTTCTACCTCAGGTGGTGGAAGTTTCATAATCCATTTATAGCTCAATCAATGCAATTTTTGGGACAAGGGTCCGAATTGTTGCCTCCTATTGCAGCTAATATGGAAGATTCTTTGCCAACCACAGTCACCTCTGGGAAAATGGTCGATGCTCGTTCTGGTCAGACAAAATTCCTAAATGCATGCGAATCATAGCTGTAAATTTCATAAGCATTGGCAACATTATGAGTCAATCGTTGGGTGATATTGAGAAACACTCACTTCTGACACTTGAGTCATGGGAGAAAATGGAGCAGCGCCCCTTCTCTGCACAGCTCGAAGCCAAGAAGTTCACTTTCATTGTGATGGAAAAACAGATGATGAGCTTCAATCATGGGGAGCCTGAGACAGATGATCTCATGAAGGATTATTTCACATTCATGAAGGGTGCCACTGTGCCTATAAATCCTCCCGAGACTAGTTACATGAAAGCGTTGAAGTCTAAGAGCAAAGATACTGGACTTTGTGAAAAGATCATGGACGAGAGAAAAAGACATCTAGACATACACTACGACGACCTCCTCAGCATTGTCATGGATGACGGAAGGCTTTCAACTGAACCAATACTATATCTCATTCTCAACATCCTCTTTGTTGGCCATGAAACGTCTGCAGTGGGCAGTTGTCCAAGCACCATCGGCGGAATTCTGGAACAGTACTACCAGAATATGGCCAATTGATATGATAAACAATTTGCAGCAACATCTCAGCTCCATAGAAATTGTGCGCTTCAACTAGCGACTGGCCTCATTACCCTGTACAGGATTTTGTTCCATGATTTCTACCAGTGATTGTTGGGATCCTTTGGAGATTTTGTGGGATTACGGGCGACGTGGCTCTTAGAAGGCGGATTGTGAGCTATTGTTGATGCCACCACATTGCATGTGATTGGACGTGTTGGAGTTCGATGACTGGCAGATTATAACTCTGGTTTGGTCATCTTTGGTGATTTGAGCTATCCAAGCCATGAGATCGTCCATAGTCATGATTTTATTCATCACTTGACCTGCTTTCGTGTCGAATGGGATCCAAAGGATCCATCTGAGTGCCTTGCAGTTATTGGTCGTTACATAAGTGATAATTTCAATGGCATAGCTTTGCATCCAATTGATTTCATCGATACACGCAATGAATAGCTTGTCGTTGAAGTAATGGATCCAAATATAGCAACCGATCTCCTACTAATGACTTCAGTCCTGATTCGATGGGATCTGCGCTCTAGTTTGTTAGCCATCAGAGGATTTTAAGGAGAACGATCTTCTATTTAGGGATAAAGAAATGACTCTATCTCTATTTTTGTAACTGCAGGTGAAACAACGCCCCTGTTTTGGGGTCGATTTGTTTTCCCCCTACTAGAGCTTTATTTAATGTATTACAAAATCATTTGTAGTGAGCGAGGAGAGAGTTCTAAGCACTGGTGGAGGAGAGAGAACAGAGCTTCATTGTACAGATTTTCACAAAGATTTTAATTAAAAAATGCAGCTCTGACCCCTGAGATTCCTATGTTATGAGATTTAACATTTGTGTCCTCTTTTGTTTCATATGTAACCTGTTATGTGTTCATGTCATTTCATGATCGTTTCCATTTGAACAAATGAAGTGTTAAGGTAGAATTCATAATTTATATGCTCTGCCTTTAATTTTGTTCATATTTAATGTTTTCCTCTGTATGAAAAGGATTCATCTTCTATGCCCTTGTCAACTCCTCAGTAGTCTAGCCATTCCATTTAATCTCAATTTGATGTTAAAATTTCTTGCCTACCTTGCCTCAGGAGATAATCTGTGTTTTTGATTATGTTTCTTTGTTCAAGTTGTTTCTTTGCCCCATGCAGCCCAGAAAAACCCCATCATTTATTAAAAACCCCTTTTTATCAATTTACTAGCCTAAAATCAGTATTCATATCGGTCATGTCAGCCCCTTTGAAAACCTTTTGCCGAGATAGCCTTGGAGAGAGCCCTCTCCTGTCCTCGTAGGGCTAGCTACGAGGCTGAGCGTGGTTTGATGTTGCCTTGAGTTTTTCCTTCTTCAGCCTAAGGCAAATTCGAGCACTAACATAGTGGCGACCATACTGGGGAAAGATGGTTTGTCGTTGATGTGACATTCGACTTGTTGATTGTCTTGTCCCAGTACATGAAATCAAGTTGCAGATCTGATGCTGATGGTGGACAACAGTCAGACACATATGAAGGCTTAGACATTCACCTGGCTACTCCAACTCGATCTAGACATTCCAGTGGTCGCTGCTCCGCTCATGCAATGGTAGGGTATGTGGCAAACCCATGCACTTTGTGAAGTTGTAAATGATGTTACAAATTGGTTAGCGGATTTTGAACTCAATGAAGAATTTTTCACTGCCTTGCTTCAAGGTTTGAAATCTTCGAAGTTTCCTTTTGAAGCTAAAACTGGTGTTTGTGAATTAGTTGTTGAAAGAGTTGAGAAGGAGATTTAGTGTTTAGATGAGCAGATCCAATCATATAATTTCCAAGACCCTAAAAATTTCTTGCAAATCCTTCCTCCATCGAAACAAGAAATAACAAACTTGCCTACAGATGTTTGCATTGACAGTGTGCAGCTGGAGGTATGTATTGCAGAGTTGGGGCAACCGACAGAGTTTGGCTTTCGTGATCCAATTTCAATGTACATGGAAATGTTTTTCAGTTTCATTGATGGATCAAGCTGTCTTTTACGTGACCAGGCTCATTACGTGCATGAAGAGCTTCCAGCAATTACATCTATATCCTGGTGGAAACATTCTCAAGCGGCATCATTCTTAGGTTTACTTGAATGGTTGATCTGGCACTTCAGTATTACCTGATCTATTTTTTTTACAGCAAAGTAGGGTAGATTTTGTAAATAAATAAGCAGCCAAAGGGCAGCATCTTATTCCAGTTTCATTGCAGCTTTAGTTTGAAGTTATGTTAAGCTAGTTTTTTAGTCATTTCAGTCTTGAGATCGAATCAGTTTGAGTTCAGTTTCAGTTTAAAAATTGAGTCAAGAGTTGTGTCGATTTGTTCAAATGATGACTCCATTGCCCAATGGATGGAGGCACTGTCTGCTCTCCCAAAGTTCTGCGGTTCTTGGCACCTCCAAAAAGCGGCAGCTGCCATCCCCATTGGAGCCAATGTTAGACTTCGTCTTGCTAGTCTGTTGTCTTGGAAAATAGGCTAAGGCAAATCACTCCCTTTTGTATCACATTTGGTTGCCCTCTGGTCAGGAATGAAAGTCTTGTTGAAGCAGTTGGGCATGAGAATTGGGGAGGCAACTTTTGTCACGTGGTTTCTAAGTATGATATTGTTCCTAGGATGCTCCTTGCACCAATTGAGTCAATTGCTAAGCCCTTTACTACTATTTGTTCTTACTGGCAGTGCATAAATGTGCCTGATTCTTTAATTCAGGATGCTGCCAAGACTCTTTTGAATCAGATCTTTGTTTCTCCAAGTAGCCCATACAGACCTTTTGGCACTGACATACTTTGCTTGAGAAATGATGCAGCTTGTATTCAAAGCGCACAGACGGTTTTGGAGATGCTTTGTTTGACTATGCCAAGCCAACAAACTTCTTTGCATGAGATTGTACAGGCCTGTATTTTAGAGCACATAAGGTGCTTATGTTGGTCTTGCTACTATTGCGGGTCTTGCATGGTGGTTTCTATATTTTGAAGGTGGCCCAAAATTACCCTACAAGGAACTCGTTAATTTTGATACATGTTCAGAAAGAGAAATGACATATTCATGCAACATATTTGAGGATCGGCGACCAACAAAAGTCTCAATGAGTGTACTTGTGGTGGTTGAGATGTTTAATGCACTTAATAACCTTAGTGAAAACCAAAGTCTTATTTTTCTTCCTCGATTATTTTAACTATGGTTCTTCATGTACTAGTACTCTATGTACAACCATTAGCCATTCTATTTTCAGTAACATCATTGTCATGGACTGAATGGAAAGTTGTTCTCTTTCTTTCATTTCCTGTAATTTTAATTGATGAGGTCCTAAAGATTTCCTCCAGAAATTTGAAAAGGATAAAGTTTGGCTTCATATCGTGCCTAAGTTCAGTCATTGGGTGATGGATGTTTGATTTTTAAAGGGATTAAATAAGGAAGTCTTGAAGAAAGATTATATCGCTGAAGGGAAGGTCACAAGAAGTTTGCTTCTCATTGGTCTTGGTAACAATTCAATATGTCTCTAGGATACTGCCCGATCACATCTACTTTTGGAGTTGAAATGCACCAAGAGGTGCCTTCTATATTCTATGAGTTTATGGGGTGATTCAGTGGAGACACTTCGTGTTGCATCAAGTACTATTTATAATGATATTTTGATCTGGAAAATTTTTTCTTAATAGGCAACTATGGTCACAAGTTCAGAGGAACTACATTTCACTCGCGCTACACACCAGTGGCGCGCTACGCATCAAGCCTCCCCTGAGGAAGGACTTGATTATGTGAAGAAAATTCGGATTGGCAAATTCTAACGCAGTTTGTGGAGGCGACAGCTTTTGGTCCAATTTCACAGTCTCAATTTCTTGGCTCAGTTGGTATTAATTTTCATCTAGAGGCATTGTTTTTATGTATATATAGAATTGAAAAACAAACGTTCAGATTTACTATCCGGATTCATTTGACGGACCCTTCAAATCTTTGCAAAATACACTAGATTGTGAAGATCCAGAATTGATGGCTGTTATGGCAGCTAGTTTGAAGGACTCTTCTACCTCAGGTGCTGGGAGTTTCATTATCCATTTATAGCTCAATCAATGAAATTATTGGGACAAGGGTCTGAATTGTTGCCTCCTATTGCAGCTAATATGGAAGATTCTCTGCCAACCACAGTCACCTCTGGGAAAATGGTTGATGCTCGTTCTGGTCAGACAAAATGCCTAAATGCATGCGAATCATAGCTGTAAATTTCATAAGCATTGGCAACATTATGAATCAATTGTTGGGTGATATTGAGAAACATTCACTTCTGACACTCGAGTCATGGGAGAAAATGGAGCAGCGCCCCTTCTCTGCATAGCTCGAAGCCAAGAAGTTCACTTTCAATGTGATGGAAAAATAGATGATGAGCTTCAATCATGGGGAGCCTGAGACAGATGATCTCATGAAGGACCCTTCACATTCATGAAGGGTGCCACCTCTGTGCCTATAAATCCTCCCGGGACTAGTTACAGGAAAGCATTGAAGTCTAAGAGTAAAGATACTGGACTTTGTGAAAAAGACCATGGATGAGAGAAAAAGACATCTAGACATACACTACGACGACCTCCTCAGAATTATCATGGATGACGGAAGGCTTTCAACTAAACCAATACTATATCTCATTCTCAACATCCTCTTTGTTGGCCATGAAACTTCTGCAGTGGGCAGTTATCCGAGCACCATTGGCGGAATTCTGGAACAGTACTACCAGAATATGGCCAATTGATATGATAAACAATTTGCAGCAACATCTCGGCTCCACAGAAATCGTGTGCTTCAACTAGCGACTAGCCTCATTACCCCGTACAGGATTTTGTTCCATGATTTCCGCCAGCGATTGTTGGGATCCTTTGGAGATTTTGTGGGATTACGGGCGACGTGGCTCTTAGAAGGCGGATTGTGAGCTATTGTTGATGCCACCACATTACATGTGATTGGACGTGTTGGAGTTCGATGAGTGGCAGATTATAACTCTGGCTTGGTCATCTTTGGTGATTTGAGCTATCCAAGCCATGAGATCGTCCATAGTCATGATTTTAATCATCACTTCACCTGCTTTCATGCCGAATGGGAACCAAACGATCCGTCTGAGTGCCTTGCAGTTATTGGTCGTTACATAAGTGATAATTTCAATGGCATAGCTTTTCATCCAATTGATTTCATCAATACACGCAATGAACAGCTTGTCGTTGAAGTAATGGATCCAAATATAGCAACCGATATCCTACTAATGACTTCAGTCCTAATTCGATGGGATCTGCGCTCTAGTTTGTTAGCCATCGGAGGATTTTAAGGAGAACGATCTTCTGTTTAGGGAAAAATAAATGACTCTATCTCTATTTGTGTAACTGCAGGTGAAACAGCGCCCCTATTTTGCGGTCAATTTGTTTTCCCCCTAGCAGAGTTTTATTTAATGTATTACAAAATCATTTGTAGGGAGGGAGGAGAGAGTTCTGAGCGCTGGTGGAGGAGAGAGAACAAAGCTTCATTGTACATATTTTCATAGAGATTTTAATTAAAAAATGCAGCTCTGACCCCTGAGATTCCTATGGTATGAGATTTAACATTTGTGTCCTCTTTTGTTTCATATGTAGCCTGTTATGTGTTCATGTCATTTCATGATCGTTTCCATTTGAACAAATGAAGTGTTAAGGTAGAATTCATAATTTATATGCTCTGCCTTTAATTTTTTTCATATTTAATGTTTTTTTCTATTTGTCAAGGATTCATGTTCTATTCCCTTGTCAACTCCTCAGCAGTCTAGCCATTCCATTTAATCTCAATTTGATGTTAAAATTTCTTGCCTACCTTGCCTCAAGAGATAATATGTGTTTTTGATTATATTTCTCTGTTCAAGTTGTTTCTTTGCCCCATGCAGCCCAGAAAAACCCAATCATTTATTAAAAACCCCTTTTTATCAATTTACTAGCCTAAAATCAGTATTCATATCGGTCATCTCAGCCCCTTTGAAAACCTTTTGCCGAGATAGACCCGGGGAGAGCCCTCTCCTGTCCTTGTAGGGCTAGCTATGAGGATGAGCGTGGTTTGATGTTGCCTTGAGTTTTTCCTTCTTCAGCCTGAGGAAAATTCAAGCACTAACAAATACATTAGGTCCAAAAAGATTAAAATGTACAGGAGGGATGACGCTTCCCTTTACTTTAACGAGCTGGAAAGGCGATAGCAAGGAAATATTTTCATATTTAACGAGTCTAAAAAGAGCTTAAAATAAACTCGTTTTTGAGGAACAAATGATGTTTTCGGGTAGCAGCTGGTTCTAGGTAAGTTTGGAACTTCTGAAAACATGGCAGTGTGAAGAGGATGGCTAACAGAATCACTTGTCACATCTTTTCCTCAAAAGGGTAAACAATCAAGTGGAAGCGCATGATCAGTCAGAAGAAAGGAGGTGATGGAAGAACAAAACCAAGGTTCAAAAGGCTGATAGCATGGCTATCACAGAGGTCGTTTACTGAAGGCAGGTTTATTTTTTAATGAGCTTGAACCTTCTGCCAACATGTTCTCAGTGGCAGGTTTATTTTTTAATCAGCTTGAACTTTGTAGAAACATTGCTCATGCCAGTTGTTTAAAGATGTCTCTTATTAGTAGGTTCATTTTTTAGTGAGCTTGAACTCTACGATAACATATGCTCATTGCCTTTTTATAAAGCTAGAAATGACCAAACTACAGAGCTAACTACACTAAAAGCTAAGGAACTACTAAGGTTAGGTAGGATATTTTTGTCTTTTGTCTAGATAAAACACTTCCATTGCCTTGTTTGCACGCCGTTGAGAAGGGTGAATGGTGGATCAGACCATTCACCTAACCTAAGAAGTTGACACTAAAAAGCTAAAAGGCTAAAAAGATAAAAATGCTAAAAAGCTAAAAAATGAAATTGGTCTTTTTTTGCTTGCATAAAAAGGGGTGCATGCTCCCAGGTATGAATAAAAGGAGAGTTTCCAGGTTACCATATGGAAGTCCTTGCAGTTAGGCAGGATCATTTCTATCTGTGGCTAGACAAAAACACTTCCTTGGCTCTGTCCATAGACAAAGGTGAATGGTGTGAGCCTCCAATCACATAACCTAAAAGGAAATAAATGTTTCATACTGATCCCAAATCCTACAAGGAAATGGTCTTTCAAACCAATCATATAACCTACAAGAAAATCTATCTTTTCAGTTGGGTTGGTCTGTAGAAGCAAACTAGGGTGCATGCCCCCAAACTTCATTACATTCACTAAAATACTCACGATAATTAGGTGTATTAAATGAAGGTTGAAGAGACATTACTGAGGCAAAGAGACCATTCAAGTATGATATTTGACTTGTAGTTCTTCTTGAAAATCTGGTCGATAAGTTGTATCATTCTACCTTCATACGGGAAACACATTACTCAAAAGAATGTGGAAACAATAGCTTCCATGCTATATATATAGTCACGTCCAAGAAGTAGATTGTAATATAATGGTCCTTGGACTACCATCACATTCAAGTGAATGGTTTTCGTTTTCAAAGTTATTGGCAACTTTGAGAAGGATCCCTAACAATCAACTGGTTCCTTTGTTAAAGCTTGACAAATTTTGTGTGACAGGTGCAAGTGATGGTGAACCAAGCACTTTCCAAGAAGTTGAGTAAAGGATACTCATTGAAGCCGCTTCATCTATGATAATGACAGACACGATCATTTTGTACATTTGTACTATGATTTGGTATGGTACACTAGATGGAAAGCGGGGTCTTGCTAGTTGATTCCAATTGATGGAAACAACTAGACTACTTGGAGGAGGTATCAGATAAATGGTTGGATGAACCTCTTGAATTGGGGAACTTTCTGCCTGTTGTAAAGAAATGGGTGGATTGCCACCAAGTTCATCAGACTCTGTATTAGAAAAAAGAATTTGAATGGTGTCAGACTCATTCTCTTTGGAAATTGTATCATTTGATGGCGGACCTTCTGACGGAAAGACTGGGTCGACTACCATCTCAACATGTTGACTTTGGTCCGGTATGGACTCAGAAGGTTTACTTTCAAAGATAGGCATTTCAACTGACAATTGGGTTATGTCAGTCGTATTTTCAACTAGCGATGGACTTGGTAAGAGTTTCCTGTATCTAGGCGGAAGTCATTGCGATGAAGCAAGATGGTTGTCCAAGACACTTTTGGCTTCATCCAGAATAGGACAATGGTGAAGGGCATGATTGCCTTCACACAACCTACAAGGAAACCTGACCTTTCCGGTTTTTCCATTGACTTCATTTTCACTTGTTGATGGTGTGTTGTCAACCTGATTGCCAGAGGTTGATGACACTGGATGGTGTGAACGGGGAGACCATTCTCTCAAGATCCATGGAATGCAAGGAAAATCTCGATGAAAATGGTTTCCTTTGCAAATTATGCATGGAGATCTAGGTTTGGAAAGTTTGATGTGTGTATTTTTTTCGGATGATGCATGGTTGCCCCCTTGCTCGATCGACTTGTTCTTCTTCTTCTCCTTCTCTTTCTTCTTCTTCTCAACTACTTGGTTTTTAGTATCACTAGTTTCACCAAGTGAAGAGGAGGAAGGAGAGGGAGACACAAACGAAGTAGAAGGTGAAGGGAGAACTTCAGTATCATCTGGTTGCTGATTCAATTGCTGAGGAATTACGGTGTTTTGAATGACAAAGGTTGAGAATAGCCATACCAGTAGGCTAATTGTGATTCCTGGAAGGGACAATGTCACCATATATAGAGCACCAATATCTCCCCATGAAGAGAAAGGACTAGGATTCCCCCCAAGAGGGATCCCTTGATTGGCGGACTCCATTATCTCAACCTAAGATCAATGAAGGAACAGGGATATTATTCTGTATTAAATAAATTTTATGACGCTTTGACACAACTTTGCTTTTTCAATTTTTAAGAGTCAAGAAAAAGATAAAGATGACTGTAGTCGCCTTCAATTTTTAATGAGCCTGAAGTGACAAGTGCTCAGATGGACCTTTACTTTTAGGGAGTCAAAAAGGAACGAAAGTGACTACTCTAGAATTCTAGATGAAGGGATTACCAAACCAATCACAATATACACCTTGGTGGTAAATTAAAGAGAAATTACCAAGGAATTTATGTACAGCATTCAATCTTCCTGAATGTTGTGTTCAGTGCATTACGATCAATAGGGTGGCAAACACGACTTCTTAAGGATAAAGGATATCAGCCTATTTTGGTCTCCCAATATATACTCAATGGTACAGGGAGCACAAGTCTGTACTAGCACTTGTCATATCAAAGAGGAGGAATCACCCAACCTTCAATGAAAATGATAGTTACCAGGTTCTATGACGTCGGAACACATCTCTAGCCTAGACTTCTAGATGTGTTGCGTTAGGTTCCAAAGCATTTTTATGTTCATTGAGATTTATTTTAGAGTTGATAATTTTTAGAAGTTTGTCTTTCAAGGTTCACCATGTGATGTAGATGTAAAATTCCTAAATATGCAATCTAAAATGATAAACATTCGTTTATTTTCTTTTAGCAATGAAAATCATAGCTACTAAGGAAAGAAGATAACGATTCTTTCAACAGAGGGCAAAGGGAACACACTAAATGCACTTTTCCTAAATCATTTTATGTATGCAGTCTAAATGCATATGCACATGCATGTGCATGTTTTTGCGTTTCCTTAATGTGAGAATGCCAAAAAGGAAAACTAAGTACATATCTGAACTATTTTCTTCAAAGCGACATTTCAACAATTTTTTTTCAAAATGAAAGGAAGACTAAAATGACACTTTCGATTTTGAATGGAAAACTTCTTTTGACACTTAAAATATTGATAACTCAAATAAAATGCAATGACAAAAGTAAAGTTGACTATCTAGAGGAGGAAGACTTTACGACACTCTTCTCCTTGACTCAAAATGACAGTTACGACAGTTTCGAATAAAAAACGACAGTTCGATTAAGCTACTCTTGACAAACAAGGACTGTAAATGATAAAAAATAGATAAAAAACATTTACAAATCCTAATCAATGTTGGCTGGATAATGTAAAGGAAAAAGGCTTCAACAATGAGATGCTGATCATATGCAGCAAAACTACTGAATAGAGCTGAAAACAAGGAGGAAAAAACCAAGTTCCAAAGAGGGAAATAGTATCACTCAATCATCACACATGTCCTTAAGGGAAATAGTGATGAATCTCACCTACAACAAACGGGAGGTGCGATGCATATAGGCTGCCAGTTATAGACAGTGTGTTGGGCCAAGGAGCAAAACTAAGTTGGGTTTTTGCTCAAAATTTGCAGCTAAGTTCAGCTATTTTGGCTAAGCTATGATAGACAGTAAAAACAAAGTACAGGGCTATGATATTATGAGGTTATTGAGCTACCACAAGGGAACTTAGGATGTTTGCAAGTCAGATGTTCAGTTCATAAACCAACCTGAAGATTGACTAAGGCATCATTCATCTACTTTGCACTTGCATAGCAAGAGCAGTTCGAAGGCTAACTGGTTGACTTCAGGCTCCATCTGTAGTTTATAAAGAAAACAACAATAACAAAAAAACAAACTAATCACTCCCTAGTGCATTTGCCATTTTATTTTTGGGAAAACTAGTGTCTTTTCGATCTACTAGTCCCACTAGGATGGGTAGCTATCTTAGAAACAAACAATCAAACCAAATTGTGATTTCCTTTATGTATGATAGATAAGAGAGAAGCAGAGAGTGCCAACCTAAATATTCTACTTGGCTCCTTTCTTGTTTCCTCTCTCCCTTGATAGAGTTTGCCACTCCTCTCCTACTTGTCCCACTTTAGAGAATACCTATAGAAGAAAAGCAACAAAACACCATCAAAGCATCTCAATCTATAATACCATAAACAATGCAGAATCAGAAATACATTGACCATACAATTGCATTCACAAATAACAAGATTCACAAATACATGATTATATGGGGAAAAACTCAAATAAATTTATTAATAGTAGAAGAGAGGATTACAACCCAACTGTCTAATCTAGCATCATCCTCCCAGGATCAAAGCCCCCTTCACCTCATGAAAAGCAACATCACCCAACAATACAATGTTCCTTCTCAAAGAGAAACCAACAACACTTCCTTACAAATTACAAAATTCCAGCCTCTAGATCTCTTAGATGAGGGATCCATATATAGATGTCTTGCAAGGGGGTGATTAAGCTCTGGGTTTTTGATTAGTGTCATTCCACTAATAGTTTCTTGGTTCCACTTGGAGATTTCATTCATATCTTACTCATCCCTGGGCGAATTCAGAGAGGCAAGTGTCACATGAGAAGTTCTAGAGAATCTCTATGAGCATCCACTTAGCAAATTGTCTCTGCCATCTATCTCTTCTCACTCATCGCACCCCAACGAAGGCTCGTTTCAATATGCACACACCTAGCTAGTGTGACAGCCAGTATTGCATCGCACCTTGACCATGGAGTAGTCAGTTATGGTCCAGTTTTGCCAGTTCTGAGTGGTTTTTCAGGGGGAACTTCTGGGAAATGATGTAATCAGTTGACCATGATCCTTTAGGGTATGAAACAACACTTTTATGGGTTAAAGAGCCCTTGGTTTATCGACATATATGATTTGGGTTGCAATGCCCAAATATGTCTATAACATCCCTTCACCTCATCGATTATTCCCTATTATTTAATAGTATTAGACAGATATTCTATATAAGAAAATATATTATACGATATTATATACAAAACAATTCTTTATTTAAAGAATATTTTAAGAAAATATGGGTGGCAAGGCTTATAGTACGTCAAACTTATTAAATAAAATGCATCCTTAATGACTAAAATGAAGATTCATAATGACTAACGTACTATAAGTACTATGTTTTGTAATGGTTGGTATACATATAATTAGAATGTGAACTAAAATAATGTGGTATTATGTACTTGTATCATTTTAATCATATAACAAGTCAATTATAATATTGACTTAAGTATTCCTGAATAGCATATATTTGGAAAATCATTAAATTGAATGAATTTCTACAGGAATAACAATATTATCATGTCATGTCATTTTTAATTATTCATATATGCAAGTAAAAGAAGCTAAAGTGAGAGGAAAATAAAGAAATTTAAAAATAAGATAAAAAAATAAAATATGACTAGTATATATTAATATTTAGATAAAACATGTGAGAAAATCATAGATATCTTATATCAATACAATCCCTACCTATAACCAGGAAATCATGGATGTCATGTATCGACATAGCTCATACTTACAACCTTTCATCCAAATCTAATTTAATCCTCTAAATAACATGTATTTGAGAAGCAATAAATCAGTTGTGTATGCAAGATTTATGTAACACCCTCTTCCCACATTTACCCAAGTTAACCAGTCCACTGGGGTAAACATGTGATGAGAGGCTACTATGGTGTGATTCAAATCTCCATTTAAAGTTAAGGAATTGGAAATGACAACATGCAACCAATCTAACCTTCTACACATGCCTCAAAAGCTTTAGGAGCCTACCAACCCTTTTAGGTGACCAACCCCTGACATAGTTTGACATTTTACTACCTTAGTCACTCCCATGACATGGGAATGCATGCGATTGGGACCCTCCAATACCTCTCATAGTAAGGGAAAGCTGATGACTGGGGACCTTTTTAGCTACTTCTGAGCCTACAACCAAGAATTATGTGCCACTCTTTTAGGGCTAGGTATTAAATGGCTATCTAGAACTTCATGAGGCTTCATGGAATGATAAATAACATCAAATCAATGATAATAATGGAGATAATTGATCAAAGACTTGAATGGAAACCTACTAGCCATGATAGGCATTTTTTCAAACATGTCACAAATATGCCTTCTACAAGTCATAACAATAGATTGAAGTATAGGGGCCTCATACTTATTTGAGAATCACTAACAATTATTGATGCCTTCTCATATTAGATACATTATCCTCTATTAGGTGACAGATTCACTTTTCATTTATTTACAAATCAAAACATGATGAGAGCCATACATTGTCACTGTCATAAACCATACTCATAACCAACATATAAACAACATAAATAATAAGGATACAATCACCATAAAATCCACATATAAACCATTACATTTACACATGAAATACCAAGGAGAAATAAATCTTATTAATGAATGCATAAGCCAACAAGGTATGGGACTTACCTGAACCACCCGCCCATATATTGGATGAACCAAATATTTCTTTCAGCTAATTACCCACGTGCCATATTCCAAGCATTAATGGGGTCTCATAACTAAAATCAACCAAGGTGTCCTGAGGCGAAACCACCTCACCATCATCAATAGAAACAATCTTTACCATAATCCCCACTGGATCACTAGGCCCTAAATAATCATGGATGCCACCAGATTTCTCCACCTACATCGCGAGGTATTTTCATGTCTCCTAGTATCTAGGCTTTACCACAATACCCACTGGATCACTAGGCTCTAATCGAGACTCCACCCTCCATGATTTTTCATATATCCTGCCATTCAACAAACAGGGATTCCTAGGCCTGATTGAGGGCACCCACCTATAGGATTTACCATATATCCCTCCATTCATGAGTCGAGGATTCATAGGCCCATCGAGGCAACACAAAATATGCCTTTACCGCAACCCACAATCTAGTTAAGGAGTTACTATGTCAAGAATTTACCACAATCCACAGTCTGATTCAGGGATCAATAGGGCATGTGTTTCTTTATTTCAGAGACCACCTTACATAGTTTCAAATCCATCTGGCAATCTAGATCAACCAAAACATAACAACCCCATCACACCATGGGTATCCAGAAATGGAAAGGCAAGCCCGAAGAACACTGCCACACCTAGTAAAAACCATGCCAATGATAGCAAGAGAACCAAGAATACACATGCATAACCATGTATGCCATAACTATCAAGGAAATCATACATTCAACTCCATCCCTGCAAATAATTATGTTGTAGCTATTGATCCGACTCTTCCTTGCTTGATCTTTACTTCCTCTTGCCTTATTTTATTTTCTTGATCCAATGTTAAAGTTCTCTAAGAAAATTATAAGTGTCCAAGAGTTTCTGAGAGAGATAATAGAGAGATATCTCCAAAAATAAACTTACAAAAGGTACCAATTGATCCTCAAAATCATTTGTATTAATGAGGCCTCTATTTTCTTCAATTTTCCATTATTTTCCTTCATTTTCCTCCTCACCTGAAACCTGTGACCTTTCACCTTCCATTTCTCCTAATTTCCTTTATTTTCATAAATGAATTTCCAAAAATTCCATTTTTCCTTTCCAAAGCCTTTGCCATTTTCTTTTATAGTTTCCTTCGCCATAATAAAGCAAATGAATACCCGCACTAGCGTGTGTTTCCCAACAGTAAACTTGGAATAAGTGTCCCATCACCATTGTTATTATTTTTCTGTTATTAATTTTTATTACATGGATTTTTTATCAGGGTTGTTACAGAACCCTACCCCTTGGGGGAACAACATCCCTAGTGTTCAACAACACCTACAAGCAACAAAACTATTGTAAGAAAAACATACCTCCCATGGAGTTTTATAACTTATCGCGATGCAGTATTTACAATGATGCACAAAATGAGGATGCACTTAACATTCGAGAAAGAGACTGAGTATAACAGATAAAGCTTTAGATGGATTTAATTTTAAATAAGACAGTCACTCCCCACACCACACTTCTGAACACGGCTATCCAATCCTCAGGTGACCATGCGCGACACGACCTCTCTTCACGGATCTTCACTTCAGCGCCTTACAGCTCAAGCCTCTTTCGCATTACAAGAACTGTCCTCAGATAGGCGGCCCAGTAGGCTTCGATATTAATAAAAGCAAGAGAATACAAAGCTTATTACAAAGAGTCTCAAACTCAAAACTAGAAACACTCACAATGCTCAGGATGATCCGAATGATCTCCCAATACTTTCTTATATAGTATTATGTCTACCTATGCTTATCTAAAACTGACGCTAAAGAGAAAATAATTGAGGGTCCTGTCGGTATCTTTATCCATCGACGGTGTCTACTCAATTCTTTTCTGTACAAGAGAATCCTGCCACAACATGTGATCAACATTATCACATTGCTGACAGAGATTCTACCAAGTGGGACTTCTTGTTTCCCAAAGATCCTCTTCGGATGGTCCTGGAGATTGTTCGTACTCATCTAACTATTGTTGATAATACCGATCCATGAGTCGGTTGTATTGTTCATCGATTCCATCATTTGGATCTTGTGCATTTGTCATTTCTTCTTTTTATTTTTCTCGCATTATCGTTGTCTCACTAGATGCTGCTGACGAAGATTCTCCTTTGCTGGGATTCGTCTTTATCTTGTGTAGGCCCGGTTGCTGTGACGTATGTGTCGCTTCTTATTTTTCCCATTTGTTTAAAAATGGAAGAGAACTAACTTCAATGTCAAGAAACGAATCTTTGAAAGCACTTCGGGTTCCAGGGGATTTTTGTATTGCCAGCTCAACTCCATCTAACAATTCCCACTTAAATATCTGGAACATATTTGTGGAACTTTCAATTGCATGTTGGATCCATAACCGACAATTTTCATTTAATTCGGCTTTATTTTGCCATCCCAATTCAAATATCATTGATGTGCATATTCTTTTAGAGATCATCAGACTTATGAGGTGGATAATATTATTGTTCCAATTTGGATGTGAAATTGAAATTGTTATTAATGCCTTTTGATTAATTATAAACTTGAGTGCTTTAGGCTGACCCTGCAAATCATCGAGTTTCTTGAGAATCTGCAATTTCTCAACCAATCTTAAGTTTCCAAACTGATGAAACCATTCGGCATGTTGTTTAATAAGCTCTTGGTTGTTAATGGATTCAATATTGCCAATTCTTTCATGACTGAAAACCTGATCAAAAGGATTTGGCTTAATATCATCTCTTATCCTTAAACTATGAAAATCCCAAGGATATGCAAAAGTTTTTAGATATTGCACAGATCTCTGTATGCACTGAGATATTCTAGTCACTGGGATCTTTGTGCATTTTCCTTCTCTGATTTCCTAATCTGCAAAGTTTTCAAAAATCTCATATTGAGGGAAAACATCAGTATTTGCATAATTCTCATCAATCCTTTAGATAAATGCTGATTCTAATTCTTCAAAAATATCTGGAATTTTTAACGAAACCAAATATTTTATCATTTCTTCATGCATGGGTATTTCTTCAAGATCTAAGATCTTAGCTCCTGTGAATAATTGATATGCAAAATCAACTCCTCCTATGATATGATAATAATTTAAAATCATGAGGGTCCAGATCATCTCTTTAGTGTAAACACTAGACCATAGATCAGTAAGGCTTCTGAAATAAAGCTTGACTTTCATGTTTGGTAAAGAAAAGATTTTGACCAAGTTGTCATCTAACCGAAGGAGATACCCAAGTTCTTTGACTGCCATGCTTGGCACTTACGAATCCACATATTTCTTCTGAGCCTTAACCCCACCACATTTTTTATTTCATCTATTAACCAACTAGCATGGTTTTCTAAAATTATGAATCTGTCTACAAAGGTTGCAAAACTATCATTTTCTGGTTTTTTACCTGGAATATCGAAAACTGAATATGTACATGTTATATACATTTTGTTCATGTCTCTTGTCAAGGAATCTGTCAAGAAGTTTGAGTTACCTGGGATCCACTCAACTTCAAAATCGAACTACTGAAACCAGATCTGTCAGGCTAATATTCTGCCTTTAGTAATTTGCCTTGAAATTTTGGCAGATAAAAAGTATTTGAAGTTTCTGGAATCGGTCCTACCCAAAAAATTTATGGGTGTAAGATATACCTCAAATATTTGTATCCCGTTGAAGATGGCTAATGTTTCCTTTTCAGCAATGAAGTAATTCTTCTGACTAGATGTGAATTCTCCAGGAGAATATCCACAAACATTCTCTTCAAGTTTACCTTCACTATTTTTTCTTTGTTCTAATAATACAGCAACCCAAAAATCTAAAGAAGCATTTGTCTGCAGAATAAGCAAACCATCACCTGGTAGTTGAAGCTTTGGTAGATGTTGACATTCCTCTTTCAAGCTTTTAACGGCTTCAGTTGCTTCTTGTGACCAACCTTGCTTTTCATGTTTTCTGATAGGTGATGTCTTCTCTGACAAATGTGGAATATATTTATGAAGATAATTCAAGACTCCCAAAAATCTTTGAATGGTCTTGGTATCCTTCAATTCATCAGGAAACTGAGTCAATTTGGTTAAAACATGAGGTTGCATTTGGATTGCTCCATTAGCAGCATTAATTCCCAGAAAATCAATATTTTCTTGAAACAGAGACATTTTTCTTTCTGACAAGACTATTCCATGCTGTTGAACTTCTTTTAAGAAAATTTCTAAATTCTCTAGACGAGTATGTATATCTGGGCTATGTACAAGAATATCATCTATATATGTAACAATAAAATCATATTTAGCAAAAATATAGTCCATTCTTCTCTGGAAGAATGCAGGGGCATTTTTGAGACCAAATGGTACCACTTTCCACTGATAAAATCCTGCTGGGAAAATGAAAGTCGTTTTATGCCGATCCTCTAGCTGGATCTGAATCTGATAATATCCCGATTTCATATCAAACTTACTAAACACCTTGCTGTGTTGAATCTTCTGCATGATTGTCTCAGGCCTTGGTAATGGATAATTAAAACTTTGAGTAATAGAATTAATAGGTTTATAATTGATTACCATCCTTGGCTTACCTCTTATTATTTCAAAATGATTCCTTACCTGAAATGCTAAGCAAGAATAATGAGATTCGCTCGGCTCAATAGGCTACATTTGTAGCAGTTCTTTTATCTGATTTTTTATCTCCTGCTCATCTTCTGGGGTACAAGGAATCATCTTACCTTTGACTCCGTTATCATGCAAAGTGACGATTTCTTGCATCGGGCTCTCTATTACCCAAAATTGTTGTGGGTTTTCAGAGCAACTCGTCAAAAGTCCTTTGTAAATATCACTTTGTTCTGTTGAACAGTTGCGATCTATACATGCCAATTGTTTTGTCTTCGATTCTGCTCTTTGTTCATAAAATTGTAATACTTCTTGCCAATCATCAAAATCTTGTTTTGGCTTTCTGGTTCCTATTCCTTTTTGGCTATTTTCCTTCCTAGCTTCATAGTTTGCAATAAACAGTCTAGGAACAACAATAGATTTCTTTTTTAGATTAATAACCAGCTTATCTTGACTGATTGTAACTGGAAGAACGAAATTTATAAATGGCATTCCCAACATAAGACTTGCTGAGGGATCAAAATGCTGAATTGCAGAAATATTAACAATACTCCCTCCCACTTTTAAAGAGATATTATCAACATAATGTGTCAGATTCACTGATCCTCCTATGGTTTCTGAAACCAAAATATTTTTGAGCGGTTTCCACAGAGATTTGAATAAAGACGGTCTAGCCAAATTATTTGATTCACCGGTATCAACAAAAGCATCAACAGAAATCCATTCATTTTTTACTTGAACCTGAATCGGGATATAAATTAGGCTATTTGTTTTGACAATCTTTTTTAACAACACATTTTCTTCAATTCTCTTAATCTCTGTTTGTGGAAGGCTTGTGGAAACATTTGTTTTCTTTTCAAATGGACAAAAAGCATTTATTTGGGGAAATGGTGAAGCAGGATTCTTACCTTGTTTGACTGATAATGAAACAATGCTTACAGACTCATCGTTTGAATCATATGATGTTTCACTGGTAACTTCATAATCTGTGCTGCTTTCTGCTTCACTGTAATGCTTTTCTTCTGACCAATCCTCATCTGAACATGACTGACATACATTCATTTTTTGGATAGTGTCTTCTTCTTCTTCAGCTTCTGCATCTGATATTTCAGTTAAAATATAAACATCTGAAACATCATCATCTGAATTTACAATTGACCAATCATCCTGGAATTCGTTAATGTCTATACAACCTTTTAGAGCACTGGATGACTTTTGTGGACACTTCCTTGCAAAATGTCCTTCCTTTTTGCAAATGAAACAACAATTGTTGTTTCTTTGATTTCTTCTTTTCTTCAAAAATTTATATTTCCTGAATGGCCTTCTTGGATTAGAGACTCTCTTAGGTTTGTATTTTCCATACTTTTGTTATTTTCTCTTTGACTTAAAAGGTGTCCATGGCAATACTGCTTGACAAACATTTGAGCTTGGAGTAAGATCATGAGCTTTCTTCTGCCAACATAAATATTTAACCTTTTCTGAAACACGAAACAGAAGATCAACCCAATATATTTGCTCTAATGTTTTGTATTGCAACTCTATATCTTTCATTACGAGGTCTCCTAAATTGTCAGGTAGTTTTGACAGGTATGAGATTTTCTGAGCCACATCATTAGGGAGATTTGCTTTAAAACCCTTAGCCATGAAATATTTACTGAATTGATCTAAATATTTGAGATATTTTAATTCAATTCTGCTAAGATCAATTAGAAGTTGCTTTCTTTCATCTATCGATTCTGGAACGAACTGTGTTTTGAGTAACACCTCTAGAGTGGATAAACCTGATTCCATGATGCCTATTCTTTCTTCTGGAGATGGTCCCATCCACCAATCATAGACCATTCCTACCATTCTTTTTTCTGCTAAAAGCATAATAGATATATTATCTAATTTTGTTGTAACCTACATCTGATATAGGGCTCCTATCCAGATTCTAATGGATTCTCTTGGGTTAGAAGAATTATCTAAATCTAGAATGTATCCACTGGCATTTGCTGCTGACAGGTCTTCTTCAACGCTGGGATATTTAGCAACTTCTCTAAATACATGTGCCTTATTCTGGTTACGTATAGATGGCAAAATAAAATATGGAAATTTAGAGGCACCTTCTGACAAAGTCATTACTTCTTTCTTTGATTCAAAAGGTTTATGTGCTCTGAATGTCTTAGATTCACTGGTTAATTTCCCAGTATCTTTAGAAGTACCTTCATCTGTAGAAGTTTTTTCTTCTGATTTCTCTTCACTTTCTTCCTCTAAATCCCAATGATTAGGGACAGACATATCTCTATGAAATTTTGGAATTTCTTTGGCCTTTTTCTTTTGTTTTCTTCTTCTCCTTTCTTCTTTTTCTTGCTTCTCTCTCTATTGTTCGTCATATAACAACTTAAGATTGGCATTGATAAGTTCAGCTTGTTCACCTAGATCATCTAGAACATCTTGGGCATAAGAACACCAAGTGGTCAGATAATTTCCTATCTTATGTACTTGATCCATATCACTTGTATTCTGTGAATTATGTTCTAGTAATGGGGCACAATCAGCTCTAGTAGGTGGTTGTTTGGAAAGGGATGAAGTAGTACAAAACTTTGTTTTTGGTGGCCATTTTCCTCCTTTCACATATCTCCTAGATGCATACTGAAATTCTTCTGTGGGTGGAAAATTATGTACATATGTTCTAAACATCTTATTTACAGCTAGAAACGGCTTTTCTTCTGGTATGTACAATTGAGTATCAGACAGTGGAGTAGAAGTACAAGGTTCTTCTGGTATAGAAATCTAGCGATAGAAAGACCTTCTTCCACTGGTAAGGACTAGTTCACTTTGGGTTGGTAACACATGTTTTTCTCGTAAAGCAATGGGTCTTGGTATTGACGGTTGAATAGGCAATATTTTCACAGAGTTATCTGTTACATACATTCTCTTGACCAATTTATTTGAACCATCTGTAGCTAGAGATTTATATTGTATATACCAATCACTAGGCAAGGCTTCTTTATCATAATGAACTCCTTCAATTTGTGCATTTCCTACACCTACTGCAACACAATCTTTTAATACTGGATGTTTTAGCTTTGGATGCACTGTATTTGTGAATTGAAATGAAGTCTGGATGATTACTGACAAATACTCACTATCATCAACCATTGAGAGACCTTGAACTCCTATCAATCTTTTCGAGCAATCTTTGAGATGGACATCTGTTAAACTGATTGCATAGTCAAGAAAGATTGTTCCATATTGACATCTCGAAGATAGATTTCCTTGGATTGTACCTATTCGGGCATGATCATATATGTTATGTCTCATATCAAAGAGTTCTGCTATACAGAGAGTGTTCAAACCTCTACGAACCAATCGGGCTAACCCTATCCTTATTCCTCCAAAATGTAAATAAAAGAATCTTTTCTTTGCATGATATTTTCTGAACTTCTTAATTTCTTCACCAGAGTACAAATTCAGACCTATAATTTAAACAGATGGACCTTTAATTCTGACTTTGAGCTCAACTTCTTTGAAATTGGTGGAGATGCGGGGTACATAAAAGCAAGAAGTAATGACTTTGTCAGAAGCTACCTCTAAATTTCCATCTTTTATTTTGCCATCTATATGTAACCAGAATAAGGCACATGTATTTAGAGAAGTTGCTAAATATCCCAGAGTTGAAGAAGACCTGTCAGCAGCAAATGCCAGTGGATACATTCTAGATTTAGATAATTCTTCTAACCCAGGAGAATCCATTAGAATCTAGATAGGAGCCCTATATCAGATGCACGTTACAACAAAATTAGATAATATATATATTATGCTTTTAGCAGAAAAAAGAATGGCAGGAATGGTCTATGATTGGTGGATGGGACCATCTCCAGAAGAAAGAATAGTTGTCATGGAATTAGGTTTAGCCACTCTAGAGGTGTTACACAAAACACAGTTCGTTCCAGAACCGATAGATGAAAGAAAGAAGCTTCTAACTGATCTTAGCATAATGGAATTAAAAGATCTCAAATATTTAGATCAATTCAGTAAAGATTTCATGGCTAAGGTTTTTAAAGAAAATCTCCCTAATGATGTGGCTCAGAAAATCTCATATCTGTCAAAACTACCCGGCAATTTAGGAGACCTCGTAACGAAAGATATAGAGTTGCAATACAAAACATTAGAGCAAATATATTGGGTTGATCTTCTGTTTCGTGTTTCAGAAAAAGTTAAATATTTATGTTGGCAGAAGAAAGCTCATGATCTTACTCCAAGCTCCAATGTTTGTCAAGCAGTATTGCCATGGACACCTTTTAATTCAAAGAGAAAATCAAAAAGGTGTGGCAAATACAAACCTAAGAGAGTCTCTAATCCAAGAAGGCCATTCAGGAAATATAAATTTTTGAAGAAAAGAAGAAATCCAAGAAACAACAATTGTTGTTTCATTTGCAAAAAGGAAGGAGATTTTGGAAGGAAGTGTCCACAAAAGTCATCCAGTGCTCTAAAAGCTTGTATAGACATTAACGAATTCCAGGATGATTGGTCAATTGTAAATTCAGATGATGATGTTTCAGATGTATATATTTTAACTGAAATATCAGATGCAGAAGCTGAAGAAGAAGAAGACACTGTACAAAAAATGAATGTATGTCAGTCATGTTCAGATGAGGATTGGTCAGAAGAAAAGCATTACAGTGAAGCAGAAAGTAGCACAGACTATGAAGTTACCAGTGAAACATCATATGATTCAAACGGTGAGTCTATAAGCACTGTTTCATTATCAGTCAAACAAGGTAAGCATCCTGCTTCACCATTTCCCCAAATAAATGCTTTTTGTCCATTTGAAAAGAAAACAACTGTTTCCACAAGTCCCCCACAAACAGAAATTAAGAGAATTGAAGAAAATGGGTTGTTAAAAAAGATTGTCAAAACAAATAGCCTAATTTATATCCCGGTTCAGGTTCAAGTAAAAAATGAATGGATTTCTGTTGATGCTTTTGTTGATATGGTGGATCAAATAATTTGGCTAGACCGTCTTTATTCAAATCTCTGTGGAAACCGCCCAAAAATATTTTGGTTTCAGAAACCATAGGAGGATCAGTGAATCTGACACATTATGTTGATAATATCTCTTTAAAAGTGGGAGGGAGTATTGTTAAGATTTCTGCAATTCAGCATTTTGATCCCTCGGCAAGTCTTATGTTGGGAATGCCATTTATAAATTTTGTTCTTCTAGTTACAATCAGTCAAGATAAGCTGGTTATTAATCTAGAAAAGGAAGCTATTGTTGTTCCTAGACTGTTTATTGCAAACTCTGAAGCTAGGAAGGAAAATAGCCAAAAAAGAATAGGAACCAGAAAGCCAAAACAAGATTCTAATGATTGGCAAGAAGTATTACAATTTTATGAACAAAGAGTAGAATCGAAGACAAAACAATTGGCATGTATAGATCCCAACTGGTCAACAGAACAAAGTGATATTTACAAAATACTTTTGAAGAGTTGCTCTAGAAACCCATGACAATTTTGGGTAGCAGAGAGCCCGATGCAAGAAATCGTCACTTTGCATGATAATGGAGTCAAAGGTAAGATCATTCCCTGCACCCCAGCAGATGAGAAGGAGATAAAAAATCAGATAAAATAACTGCTACAAATGCAGCTTATTGAGTCGAGCGAATCTCATTATCCTTGCTCAGCATTTCTGGTAAGGAATCATTCTGAAATAATAAGAGGTAAGCCAAGGATGGTAATCAATTATAAACCTCTTAATGCTATTACTCAAAGTTTTAATTATCCATTACCAGGGCCTGAGACAATCATGCAGAAGATTCAACACAACAAGGTGTTTAGTAAGTTTGATATGAAATCGGGATATTATCAGATTCAGATCCAGCCATAGGATTGACATAAAACCGGTTTCATTTGCCCAGCAGGATTTTATCAGTGGAAAGTGGTACCATTTAGTCTCAAAAATGCCCTCGCATTCTTCCAGAGAAGAATGGACTATATTTTTGCTAAATATGATTTTATTGTTACATATATAGATGATATTCTTGTACATAGCCCAGATATACATACTCATCTAGAGCATTTAGAAATTTTCTTAAAAGAAGTTCAGCAGCATGGAATAGTATTGGCAGAAAGAAAAATGTCTCTGTTTCAAGAAAATATTGATTTTCTGGGAATTGATGTTGCTAATGGAGCAATCCAAATGCAACCTCATGTTTTAACCAAATTGACTCAGTTTCCTGATGAATTGAAGGATACCAAGACCATTCAAATATTTTTGGGAGTCTTGAATTATCTTCATAAATATATTCCACATTTTTCAGAGAAGACAGCACCTATCAGAAAACATGAAAAGCAAGGTTGGTCACAAGAAGCAACTGAAGCCGTTAAAATATTGAAAGAGGAATGTCAGCATCTACCAAAGCTTCAACCACGAGGTGATGGTTTGCTTATTCTACAGACAGATGCTTCTTTAGATTTTTGGGCTGCTGTATTATTAGAACAAAGAAAAAATAGTGAAGGTAAACTTGAAGAGAATCTTTGTGGATATGCTTCTAGAGAATTCACATCTAGTTAGAAGAATTACTTCATTGCTGAAAAGGAAACATTATCCATCTTCAACGGGATACAAATATTTGAGGTATATCTTACACCCGTAAAGTTTGTGGTTGTGGAGCGTTTGAAAGGTATGCTTTTTGAATAGTAATCTAGTGGTTCTCTAATAAGTTTCCTAATCTTTTCTGCATTTAAAGTCTAAAGAATAAAAGGATTTTGATAAATTGTGTGAAAATGGACAAACGAAGCCCAAACACTAATAATCGATGTTTTCTATGCAAAAGGACGCGGAAACAGGGGATTGTCAAGCAGAAACAGGAAGCAAAAGGAAAGCAACTGTTGTCCCCTCGCTAGGAAACCGGATGCGGACGCAATCAAGCAAAATTAGAGCCGACTGATCCAGGGAAAAGAACGTGGACGCCAAGACGGAGAACGTAAGAAAGGAATGAGAAGGACTAAACGATTAAGCGAATCCCTCAGGATCTCTGATCCTGAGGGATCACTGCTTTAGCTTATCTTTTGTATCTAGATATCTCCGTCATTTCTGTTATATAAAGATACCACGCCATTGAGCGAGGGGGGAAGAAAAAATATATTGTAATTAGACGGTTTTGGAACAACTCTGAGCATTAAGTTTTGCTGAGACTTGATCTTGTGTATCTTTGTTAATGCAATCAATATAAAGAACTTTGTGTTCACTTTGCCTCTGCATCTGAAGTAACTTCAAGCGGTGTACCATTGGTAGCCATGGGCCCAGCTCCGACGGTCACTCGTTGTTGTATCATACGGTGATTAGTGTGGTTTGATTATTTCCTTTGTTCCAGCAATCTGATATGTCTTTTACATGATAGATTATGTTCTTCAGTTAATTTCTGAATCTGAATAAGTCTCTTCATTCACGTCTCTGTATTATCTAACGTGAATCTCTTTGACTTGCATCCTGGTATTGGTATGACTGGTATTATTGTTGGATTCATATAGAATACGTGTTCATGAGATTTGAAGATAATATTACTCTGTTCAGAAATAGTCACGTCATACATTACTCTCAGATTGTTGTAATATCTTAGAAGGTGTGCATCTGTTTAAGGTTGCTGTTCCAATTGAGTTAGCTGTTCCATATGATTGACGTTTCCTGTTTGCTGTTCCATTTATTTATGCTGTTTTGATTATTGCTGTTCCATTTACCTATGTTGTTCCATTTCATAATTGCTGTTCCATTTACCTATGCTGTTCCATTTTATAATTGTTGTTCCATTTACTTTCGCTTATTTGCTTTTGTTACTTTCGAGTGATAGCAGGCCTAAGACTGTTGTGAGCCAGCAAGACGCTGCCAGACTCCCAAATCCATAAGCTTCTGCTTTGCTTTTCTTCTTTATCAGTTTCTAAAGGGAAGGGTTATTGGTTCCGTACCCTTGACTGATCAGATTGATTTGTGTGATTTTCTTCTTGAAGTTGATTCAGTTAGAGTTTAGTCTCTGTTTCCTTTCAATTCATTAGAGCACTATACTACCGAGCATTACTTGGGCAAAACAGCCTCGGATTGAGTTACTCTTTGAAAGAACTGAACGATCCCGGATTGACTTAATAATGTGGAATAATTGGTGGTGTGAGAGACCCTAGTTATAGTCCTACATTTTGGCGCCGTTGCCGGGGAAGGGTAATAGCCATTTGTCCTTTATAAGTAGTGCGCAAATCTGCTAGGAGGGAGTTGGATTTTAAAAACGAAAGGTAAGAACCTGCGTGAGGAGCACGTAAAAGCCCTGCTCCACCGTCCGCCCTCTCAGCAGAATTGCTGGCTGATAGGATTTGATAGTTTTTCTACAGTGTATGACTAAGAAGAAAGAGATAGAAAAGAATATCAAACCCCCAGTTAAAGCCAAAGGGCCGGTGACCCTTGGTAGAACAACCTTTATAGACGAAATCTATAAGAAAACTGAATCTCAGCCGTCAGTAGGTTTTAAAAGAGATAATTCTAAGCAACCTACCAGTTCCCTTCAGGCTACAACATCACCATCTGGAGCCTTTGCTGAGATCCACAGCCAGACTAATGAACAGGACTATGAAGAAATTGAAAACGCTGTGACAGAAAGACTGAAAGAAGGGAACTTAAGTAACCTTTGTGAAGGAGAAGGGGAAACAGGGGAAATAAAGGAACCAAGGTCTCCTTCTAGGGTAATTCAACTATTAAACAGTCCAGATAAGGAGAGTGCAGCTAGAATTGATATTGAGGGCACTCCATTCCCTCAAATAGAAATTACAGTTGTAGAAATTCTAGATAAGGGAAGTGTCGTTAAAACCAAGTCTGTTCCTCCCCAACCTAGGAACACCCTCCTAGAAATCCCGGAAGGATATTGGCACGTATTTGATCCCATGGCGCAAAATCAACCAAATACCCAAACCACTACCTTACAGTACCCTATAGTAGACTTTACGGTGAATGCACCGATGAAGGCAATTCCGCTCCAACACATCCCAACATTTCATGGCCTCACATCAGAGGACCTTGATGCATTCTTATTCGAGTATGATGTGTTATGCAGGGGGTACGATTACACCACTGACCCCCAAAAACTCAAGTTGTTCCCCTCTACTTTGAAAGGGGCAGCTCTGAGATGGTTCATGGGTTTAGGTGGTGGAGTCATAAACAACTGGGAAGAGATGAAAGAAGCCTTTCTAAAAAAATACCAGGATTACTGTAGGTCAAGGGAACTGAAGGATGAGATTTTCCAAATGACGGCCAAACCAAATGAAACCTTAGAAGAATATGTGGAACGCTTCCAATACAACTTACAAAGATCCCCCTACGCCTCATTACCCCTGCCTGACAATGTGCTAAAAACCGCATTAATTAGAGGTATGAAAGAACCATGGATTGAGACATTGAATATCATGGGAAAAGGGGATATTTACCAAGAAAACTTTGCTGATATTATTAAGTTATGCATCAGGAGTTCAAGGGGTAGCACAAGAGTGAAACCAACAGAATATGACCGGTTTATTAGAGATGATAAAATTCCAACAAATGGTGTAACACGTGTAGAGCTTGGGAATTTATTAGAAAATTTCAAAACTGACATTTTAGGGACATTAACTACACAGCTTGATATTGTGCAGGCCAGACAAAAGCAGATGGAGGCAGAGCAAAATCTAGCAATCTTTTGCCCCCGATGCAGAAAGAAACACAGCCACAAGGAATGTCCACTAAATGCAGTCCAAGCATGCGGTATCTGCACAAAGGATCATCCTACTGAAAGCTGCCCCTCACTCCCTGGATTGAAGGAAATATACAGAGAAGCAGAAGAGGAACCAGAACCTGCATACTTTGTTAACCAGCGTCGCCAATGGCAACCTAAGCAACCAGGTATGTTTTCAGACCCAACCTCTTCTTTTCAGTCCCCACAGTATAATACTCAGCAATATGGTATATGGCAAAATCAATCGGCACCCTCATTTCCAAATTGGCCATCACAACCATTTCCCTCTTCAAACCCATGGATGAATCAAGCAAACCAATTTGGTTGGCCAAATTTTCCTTATGCCCCGCCACACTGGCAAAGTAATTCATATCCTCCGCAGTGGATTCCCCCTACTCCACAAGGTTCACCCTGGCAGACCAATTGGCCAAGAACGACATATCAATCAACAGGAACTATCCCACTCCCTCAACCAACTCTGCCAGCATTACAACAAAACCCCCAGTCTAATCTGAGACCGCAACTCCCAGCCCAACCCAACCCCAATCCTAACAATAGGCCAATCCAATCTATCCAAATTTTAGACACATTAGAAATTGGACCTGACCTAAAGGAGTGCAATGATCTTCAGCTAAGATCTGGACGAATAATAGAAACAGAGGGAGACAAAACAAACCGCATCGAAGATCAGTTACCAATAGAACAACCTCCACAACAGAAGGATGGAAATAACGAGCAAAACGATAGACAAGCAAGTACATCCTCTCCTCCTTTCCCAGAACGATTAGTCATATCTCGACCTATGCGATCTCCAGACTTTGACATTTTGGGAGAACTACAAAACCTGTATATAAAGATTCCATTCCTCCAAGCTATACAAGATATTCCTATATACGCAAAAACCATAAAAGAGTTGTGCATAAAAAAATCAAGGAGGAATACAAATACTAACCCCAGAGTCCAAGTAGTTGGTACCTTATCCGACCTATTATCAGGAAAAGAGACGCCTACTAAATATGAAGATCCCGGGAACCCAATCGTAACTGTCCAAATCTATGGTCAAACCCTGACTAACGCTCTAGTTGACCTGGGAGCTGCAATCAACATTTTGACAACCTCCACCTGCCAAAAGCTTGGCATCATGTCAGTAGAACCGACATCTACTCTTTTAGAATTGGCAGATCGATCTGTAGTTCGACCAGAAGGTACTTTGTACGATGTCATGGTTTCCGTAGATTCCTGGGAGTATCCCACAGATTTCCTGGTAATTAATCCTAAAACCCGACTAGATGGACATCCATTAATCCTAGGCAGACCTTCGCTTGCTACTGCCGATGCCTACATTGGCTGTCGGCAAGGTAACATGACTATAACTAAAGGATCAGATGTCAAAAATCTAATCCTATACCCTCCAGCACAGCCAAGCCTGCCAATGATTAAAACCAACCCTTATCCTGTGTCATATCTTGCTAACAATATCAGATCTCCACTAACTATACATAAGGCTTTAGATTTTAAGGATCAAACAGAGGACGACGCCATCAACAATTTTATTAGTCAAACCGAAGTTAGAACACATATGCAGTGTTCTATGATAGAAACAACATTTGAAGGTGGCCTGGAAGAAGATCCTTTAAAAGATCCACATGATCAAACAATACCAGTAACCGTCATGGCCAATAGCAAAGTAGTAGAAATTGAACCTGGTAAAACTCTGAACATTAACGCCAATCTTACAGCAGAACAAGAAACAAAGCTTGTTAACATGTTGCAAAAATACAAGGATGCATTCGCATGGGATTACCCTGACATGAAGGGGATTGATCCTCAATTATGCACCCATCACATCTATATAGAGAAAGATGCAAGACCTGTCCGTCAGCCACA
>APFE030009269.1:73296-99444 GCA_000404065.3 Pinus taeda
TCTTACCCAACAGCAAGGCACCTGGGAGGAATTGGTGGAAATAGTTAAAAGGGGACCGACTATACCACCCCTAATTTCTGAACAAACCTCCAGCACACCAGAATGTTCAGAAAATCATAAATAGCCAGCAAAAGAAAAGCATGCTGTTCCAAAACGAAAGCGGTCCGGAAGCACGCCGAAAAATTCGGAGAAATGTAAGGGGCCGAGGAAAGAAAAGCGTGCTGTGCCAAAAAGGAAGCGACCCTCCAATACGCCAGAACGGCTAGAAGAACCTAGAGAACCTGTTGGCACTACAAACCCTCCTGAAAGACCAAGGAAGTCAGCCCGACTAGCTCGAATACGGGGAAGATTGGAAAGGATTCAGAAAACTGCGGCCCAACCAATTGAAATTCAGGATGAACCTCCGGAGGAGCAAGGTGAATTACCTGAAGAAGATGTTAAGCAATCAGAGGCCGGAACTAACTAGCCAGAAGAAGGAATTGAAGGACACGACCAGTCTCACAGGGAAGGGACTATTGAGCAAGAAAGAGAAAGCGAACAACCCATGGATAGCCCGCTGCAAGACCCCCCAGGAGAAGAAGAATTGGCAGCAGTTCTAGCCAATATGGGAGAATACGGCCAAGCTCCCAGTACAGGAGGTGTCCCTGAGGGCCTTGTAGAGGAAAAACTACCCGAAGAAACGAATGCAGAAGAGACAGGGGAAGGAAACTTGCCCGACAATGAGAATGAAGCAGAAGACACCAATTCGAGACAATCTGTCCCCAGGATGCCAGAAGATGAGAACGAAGCAAGCTTGAAGGCCAAACGCTCTAGGGAGGCAAAAGAAATTGAAAAATTGAAAAAGAAGCAGCAGAGAATGCTGGGCACGATAGCCAGACTTCGGCGGCAAATCAGAATGTTGAAAGCCAGTCTGAGAATACAAAAAAATACAAGAGGGAGGAAGAGGACCACGGCAGCAAGAACCCCGAGGGTTAGAGTTCGTTTCTCCGGACGAAACCCCATCAGAAGACCTACTGACAGGGGACAAGTTGATGTTAAGGAAGAACAAGGTGCTGTTCCAATGGAAACTGTTGTTCCATTTGGCCCGAATGAACAAAGGGATACCCCGATGGAACAGCAGGAGGCTCCGGTAGCAGGGGAATCACAGCAACCTTTTGTTCGTATTAAAAAGGAAATGGAAAGTAAAGAGGTTCAAACCGAAGCACCCCCCTCGGGTATAATTCGGGTTCAAAACTCCAGACAGCGTAATAGGAAGGTCCAAGTTAAACTTCCGGCTTCTACGGCTTTGTGGAAAAAAGATCCAAAAACCAGGACCCTGCATAAAATGATGAAAGACGCCCAGAAGGAGGCCGAACAATTGCGAGAAAAGACGGTCCCCAAGGAAAGATATGAAGAGCTCCAACAGCAACTCCGAAACATCAGTCAGTCTGAAAGCCAGGCCTTTGAAGGATGGCAGAAGGAGCAGAAAAAGGCTGATAAGGTAACTCGTCTACTAGATAATGCTGTTAAACAGATGGACACCCTGTGCTCTTTATATGATGATGTTTTGACGTGTAGAGCCCCTGCTAAAAATTATGCTTTGTTTTTACTTGAACGATATCTGAGATTAAAAATAAAAGCTGTTAGGGGCTGCAAGCACTATGGAGCTAAAGTTCAAAGGTTGTTATGTGAATTCTACCTGCACAATCTTGTCTTAGACCAGGAAACCGATCTGAACCCCGGCCCTTTCGTCGGCGATATACAATTCCAAGCCTTTGTTTCATTTGGGGTGAATCAGTTAAAATGGCTTAAAGCTTACAACATCTTCCAAAGGAAAGAAAATAGTTTAGACTTATGGGTACGAGCCGAACCTAGGGACCCTGCAGCGTTATGGAGGGAGCATAGAAGTGTGATGAGGATCCCAGGTGTCATAAAATTATTAGGTCCTATGCATGAAGAATTGATCCGAAACGGCCTTGAGTATTTCCTGGCTATTAAGGACCATGCCCTCCAAGCTGCAAAGTTTCGCTACCGAATCTCTAACCCAAACATCCAGCTCAGGGAACCTTTTAATTTTGAAAATTTTGAGCTGGCTGCTAGTCGATTGAGTCTCTATGGAGAGCGGATTCTGCGAGCAGGACCATTCTGGTTGGGGTATCGGTTTCGCAGCCCAATTATTTGGCATCCTGCACCTGGATATCAGGCCCTATATGAGATGCCCCCAGATCAGTTAGATCAGTTCTTTGACCATCTAGTTGCTAATCATGGTTGTCGACCTCTTCGTGAGATCCCTTCTCCAGCCTACTCTCTCACAGCCTTGCATGTCAACTATAACGTTTTCATGAGGACATGAAACAGGGTAAGCGGGGGGGTGTGTGGAGCGTTTGAAAGGTATGCTTTTTGAATAGTAATCTAGTGGTTCTCTAATAAGTTTCCTAATCTTTTCTGCATTTAAAGTCTAAAGAATAAAAGGATTTTGATAAATTGTGTGAAAATGGACAAACGAAGCCCAAACACTAATAATCGATGTTTTCTATGCAGAAGGACGCGGAAACAGGGGATTGTCAAGCAGAAACAGGAAGCAAAAGGAAAGCAACTGCTGTCCCCTCGCTAGGAAACCGGATGCGGACGCGATCAAGCAAAATTAGAGCCGACTGATCCAGGGAAAAGAACGTGGACGCCAAGACGGAGAACGTAAGAAAGGAATGAGAAGGACTAAACGATTAAGCGAATCCCTCAAGATCTCTGATCCTGAGGGATCGCTGCTTTAGCTTATCTTTTGTATCTAGATATCTCCGTCATTTCTGTTATATAAAGATACCACGCCATTGAGCGAGGGGGGAAGAAAAAATATATTGTAATTAGACGGTTTTGGAACAACTCTGAGCATTAAGTTTTGCTGAGACTTGATCTTGTGTATCTTTGTTAATGCAATCAATATAAAGAACTTTGTGTTCACTTTGCCTCTGCATCTGAAGTAACTTCAAGCGGTGTACCATTGGTAGCCATGGGCCCAGCTCCGACGGTCACTCGTTGTTGTATCATACGGTGATTAGTGTGGTTTGATTATTTCCTTTGTTCCAGCAATCTGATATGTCTTTTACATGATAGATTATGTTCTTCAGTTAATTTCTGAATCTGAATAAGTCTCTTCATTCACGTCTCTGTATTATCTAACGTGAATCTCTTTGACTTGCATCCTGGTATTGGTATGACTGGTATTATTGTTGGATTCATATAGAATACGTGTTCATGAGATTTGAAGATAATATTACTCTGTTCAGAAATAGTCACGTCATACATTACTCTCAGATTGTTGTAATATCTTAGAAGGTGTGCATCTGTTTAAGGTTGCTGTTCCAATTGAGTTAGCTGTTCCATATGATTGACGTTTCCTGTTTGCTGTTCCATTTATTTATGTTGTTTTGATTATTGCTGTTCCATTTACCTATGCTGTTCCATTTCATAATTGCTGTTCCATTTACTTTCGCTTATTTGCTTTTGTTACTTTCGAGTGATAGCAGGCCTAAGACTGTTGTGAGCCAGCAAGACGCTGCCAGACTCCCAGATCCATAAGCTTCTACTTTTCTTTTCTTCTTTATCAGTTTCTAAAGGGAAGGGTTATTGGTTCCGTACCCTTGACTGATCAGATTGATTTGTGTGATTTTCTTCTTAAAGTTGATTCAGTTAGAGTTTAGTCTCTGTTTCCTTTCAATTCATTAGAGCACTATACTACCGAGCATTACTTGGGCAAAACAGCCTCGGATTGAGTTACTCTTTGAAAGAACTGAACGGTCCCGGATTGACTTAATAATGTGGAATAATTGGTGGTGTGAGAGACCCTAGTTATAGTCCTACAGTGGTTAGGACCGATTCCAGAAACTTCAAATACTTTTTATCTGCCAAAATTTCAAGGCAAATTGCTAAAGGCAGAATATTAGCCTGGCAGATCTGGTTTCAGCAGTTTGATTTTGAAGTTGAGTGGATCCCAGGTAACTCAAACTTCCTGACAGATTCCTTGACAAGAGACATGAACAAAATGTATATAACATGTACATATCCAGTTTTCGATATTCCAGGTAAAAAACCAGAAAATGATAGTTTTGAAACCTTTGTAGACAGATTCAGAATTTTAGAAAACCATGCTAGTTGGTTAACAGATGAGATAAAAAATGTGGTGGGATTAAGGCTCAGAAGAAAAATGTGGATTCGTAAGTGCCAAGCATGGCAGTCAAATAACTTGGGTATCTCCTTGGGCCTAGATGACAACTTGGTCAAAATCTTTTCTTTACCAAACATGAAAGTCAAGCTTTATTTCAGAAGCCTCACTGATCTATGGTCTAGTGTTTACACTAAAGAGGTGATCTAGACCCTCATGATTTTAAATTATTATCATATCATAGGAGGAGTTGATTTTGCATATCAATTATTCACAGGAGCTAAGATCTTAGATCTTGAAGAAATACCCATGGATGAAGAAATGATAAAATATTTGGTTTCATTAAAAATTCTAGATATTTTTGAAGAATTAGAATTAGCATTTATCCAAAGGATTGATGAGAATTATGCAAATACTGGTGTTTTCCCTCAATATGAGATTTTTGAAAACTTTGCAGATTGGGAAATCACAGAAGGAAAATGCACAAAGATCCCAGTGACTAGAATATCTCAGTGCATACAGAGATCTGTGCAATATCTAAAAACTTTTGCATATCCTTGGGATTTTCATAGTTTGAGGATAAGAGATGATATTAAGCCAAATCCTTTTGATCAGGTTTCCAGTCATGAAAAAATTGGAAATATTGAATCCAGTAACAACCAAGAGCTAATTAAACAACATGCCGAATGGTTTCATCAGTTTGGAAGCTTAATATTGGTTGAGAAATTGCAGATCCTCAAGAAACTCGATGATTTGCAGGGTCAACCTAAAGCACTCAAGTTTATAATTAATCAAAAGGCATTAATAACAATTTCATTTTCACATCCAAATTGGAACAATAATGTTATCCACCTCATAAGTCTGATGATCTCTAAAAGAATCTGCACATCAATGATATTTGAATTGGGATGGCAACATAAAGCCGAATTAAATGAAAATTGTCGGTTATGGATCCAACATGCAATTGAAAGTTCCACAAATATGTTCCAGATATTTAAGTGGGAACTGTTAGATGGAGTTGAGCTGGCAATACAAAAATCACCTGGAACCCAAAGTGCTTTCAAAGATCCGTTTCTTGACATTGAAGTTAGTGCTCTTCCATTTTTAAACAAATGGGAAAAACAAGAAGCGACACATACCTCACAGCAACCGGGCCTACACAAGATAAAGAAGAATCCCAACAAATGAGAATCTTCGTGAGCAGCATCTAGTCGGTCAGCAATAATGCGAGAAAAAGAAAAAGTAGAAATGACAGATGCACAAGATCCAAATGATGGAATCGATGAACAATACAACCGACTCATGGATCAGTATTATCAACAACAGTTAGATGAGTACGAACAATCTCCAGGACCATCCAAAGAGGATCTTTGGGAAACATGAAGTCCCACTTGGTAGAATCTCTGTATATACAAGGATGGTATATACAAAAGCCTTGCCTAGTGATTGGTATATACAATATAAATCTATAGCTGCAGATAGTTCAAATAAATTGGTCAAGAGAATGTATGTAACAGATAACTCTGTGAATACCAAAGACCTAAGAAACAACCAACATGATAACATAACAACATGAAAACCATAATGACATGACACCCATACTACTTATTGGATCTTTATAACACAAATCATGGTGGTATTTACATCCATATACATATTCACATATATCTAAAACATCACACCAAAACATATACCACAAATATTCACTCAACCAACGAATAGGGAAGGATACTTAACCCGCATCTAATCCACCATCTCCCATGTAGCTTCATTGGGCCAAAATGCTTCCACTATACTTTAACATACTTGATTTCTTGATTCTAGAGCATGAACATATTTCTTTGCAATATAAACTGAGATTTCGACTGGAATTCTCCATTTGGCTTCACCTGCAATACAGACCAATCAATCACATGATCAACATATTTAACATAATTATTAAGAAATGACACATGGAAAACGTCATGGAATTTCACTGTCGCAGGGAATACAAGTTGATAGGATACTGGTCTAATCCTTTCAAGAATATTAAAAGGTCCACAAAACTAAGGTGCCATCGTGGCACATAACCTAATCCACAAGGAGCTATTCTTGGTCTTCATGTGCAAATGCACTTGTTCCCCAACCTGAAACTCCTTATAACTTTCCTTCCTATCCTACGTTGCATTTATATTCTTCTCGATAACCAACATTTCATGTTCCATCTCTTCCAACATATATGTTTCAATCAACATCTTGTTAACTGGATCACCCCAATTAATTGCAGTATTACAACTACGCCCATATAGTGCCTCAAACAAACTCATCCTATGTGACTCTTGGACCCATTATTATAAGAAAACTCAACCAAAAGTAGGTACTCCTCCCAAATCCTTTTTTTATGCATCACATACATCCTCAACATGTCCTTCAATATCCTATTGAACCTCTCTTTCTTCCCATATTTCTATGAATGATAAGTTTTGTTGAAGGCCAAATTTGCCCCCAATCCTGTGAACAACTCCTTTCGAAAATTGGAAGTGAACTTAACATCCCTGTCTGACACAATCTTCTTCAGAACACCATGAAATCCAACCACATATCTTATGAATAATTGTGTTAAATCACTATATAAATAAGTAGACTTCACTGGAATGAAGTGTGCTACCTTAGTAAACCTGCCCACCACAACCATGATGGAATCATGGTGTCTAGATGTCCTCAAAACAACTGTGATGAAATCCATGGAAGTAACCTCCTACTTCTACTATGGGATGGAAATTAGTTGTAGTAATCCACCCATATGCTTACACTAAGTTCTTACCTACTGAAAGTCTAAGCATCTACCCACAAACTTTGCCACATCTTTTTTCATATTCGGCCAATAATAAAACATCTTCACCGCTATTAATGTCTTTTGATATCTTGGTTGACTTGAATATGTTTTCGCATGAAACTCTCAGAAGATAGTCTTCTTGAACTCACTATTGTCTAGCATATATATCCTCTCCCTAAATCTAATCAAGCCATCTTCTGTGAAATGATACTCCACATCCTGATTACGTGTATCCTACTGAAATCTGTGCATAAGCTATATGTACCTGTTATCCTCTTGACTTGCCTATAAGACTTGATCCTGTAAGTTTGTCCCACAAGAACTCATAGCTTCTATATGATTCATCTATGTCCTCCTTCTAAGAGCATATGCAACCATGTTCTCCTTGCATTTAATTTACTCGATCTAAAAGTTAAACTCACTAATCATGGCCAACCATCTAGCTACCTTGGCATTCAGCTTTAGCTGATCAAACAAGTATTACAATGCGCTGTGATGACTCATCAAGATGAAACACCTACCAAGAAGATAGTATCTCCTCGTCTTCAAAGCATGGATGATTGCTACCAACTCAAGATCATGTTTTAGATAATTATTCTCATGTTCATTAAATTTTCGTGACTCATAGCATACTACCTATCCTTCCTGAATAAGGACTCCACAAAAGCCTCTCTTGTAAGAATTTGTAGACACCACAAACTCTTTTCTGGATCTTCAATCTTTAACAGAAGGTCATTTGTCAACAACTGCTTCAATTTCACAAAAGTTTTTGCACATTCCTTCATCCATTCAAATTTCTTACCTTCCATCTGGAGTGATGTAATAGAATATGCAATCCATGAGAATTTTCTGATGAACCTCCTATAGTAACCTACTAACCCCATAAATGATCTTACCTCATCCATGTTTCTAAAAGCAGCCCACTCCATGATATCCCTTATCATGTCTGGATCCTGCTATTCCTTCCTTGGAAAGGACATGCCCCAAGTAATGTACCTTTGTTTAAAGGAAACTTTATTTTCTAGGCTTGGCATACAATTGATGGTCTCTTAGCAATCTAAACACTACTGCTAAATGCTCAGCATGATCTTCCTCATTCTTAGAATATATCAATATGTGATCATTGAATACAATAAAAAACTTGTCCAAATAAGGACATAATACACTATTCATTAATAACATAAAAGTAGATGGAGCATTAGTGAAACCAAATGGAGCTACAACAAGCTCATAATTTTTGTACCTGGTCCAAAAGGATGTCCTGTAAATTTCCTCTTGTTTAATGTGTACCTGATTATATCCTAATCTCAGGTCAATATTTTAGAACACTGCTGCTCCCTTCAACTGATCGAGCAAGTCATCATTCCTCGACAAAAAATACCAGTTTGTGATTGTTACCTTCTTTAATTACATGTAAGCAATGCATAGCCTAAGAATACCATCATTCTTCTTCACAAACAATATCGGTGCACCCCAAGGTGATACACTTGTCCTAATGTATCCCTTGCCAAACATTTCCTTCAACTGTAATTTCAGTTCTACTAACTCCAGTGTGCTCATTCTATATGGTGCCTTTGATACTCATGTTACCCGTGGTACTAACTCAATAGAAAATTATACTTCCCCGTGAGGCAAAAACTCTGAAATCTCTATTGGAAACACATCTAGAAACTGCTGCAAGATTAGGTGGCTACTCAATACTTCTGCATCCTCAGCATTCGTACCTTTATGATAACAAATATACACTATAGATAACACACACCCTTTTCTACAACTACACTTTTCCTGCATAGTTGTCACCATTTTGACTCATGTTGCCTTCTTCTTATGCTGCAGGATTCTCTATTCTCCATTCTCATCGAAGCACTCGATGACATTGTCATAACAATCCAATTTGGTCCTATGAATATAAAAACAACCCATGTCGAAAATCATACTATATGATCCCAGTGAAAATACATAAAATTTGTTGATGTAGGCATACCATTCAACTCAAATGAACAATCTCTTACCCAATGATGAACTCTCTTCTTTGTACCTGTATCCAACTGCACTAACAAAGATTCTACATCCACTTCTTTATTCAAACCACACTTATCCACCAAGTCAGGGCTAGCATAACTATAATTAGATCCAAGGTCTATTATAGCACCATTTACCACTCTTGGCAGATCTAATGCTCTAATTATGGCCTAGGGAAACCCTTCCTTCCAGAATTGATCCCAAAAAAAAAATTGACTTATTCCCTATACTCTACTTTTCCCTGTGATAAAAACATGTACACGCGAGTCAGCATATACCCAACCCGTGTACATATCTTAAAACACCTAAAAAAATTAAATTTCCTTAATTTTGGATGGATTTCATGGATTTTGCCTATTACTCGCCTCCTATTGCTCGTGGCCCAACTGTTTCCTGAAGGAAAAAACTAATTTAGAGAAGTATAAATAAACCTCCATGGGAAGGCCTTAAAGGAGAAGATATGAGATACTGATACTATAGCGAGATTATCCTTGACAGAGTCTAACGAAATCCCTTTGCCTCCTCCACTCCTCAAAGCTTCAAGAAACCCTTGTTTCCTTTTTGGAGATATCCTTGATCTTTCTTGAGATATCCTTGTATTGGTGATGGAGGAAGATTGTCGAGGCTGGGAAAGGATGGATCCAGAGGACAGTTCCTATTGAAAATAGAAATAAGAAATGCTAAAATTAGAAATGTTACAAATAACATTCAGAAAATTCCAATTTTAATTTGTCCTTGAATTAAAATTGAGAATTAAAATTCGAATTTAGTCTCACCAACTGCTTGAAAAACAATTAATTAATTCATCTTGGATTAATTAGTTGGAGAAATTCAAGCTAGAAGTCTTTGTGAAGTCATACAACAGTTATCCCTTAAATTGAGGAGATTATCCGTTAATTGAGATAAGGATGAGTTGTATTTGAGTTGTAATTATTTAGCTCAGCTAACTGAGTTAAGTCCAGTTAAATTAGTTTCAAACAATTTGAGGAATTAATTATGAGTTCAATTAGTTAATGCATGCATGCATGCAATTAGTGTACTCCAGATAACTGAGAATTCTCTCATAAATAACTCATGCATGTCAGTTTTGAGAAAGACCCAGTTGAGATTAAAGACAGGGAAATTGTACTATTAGTTGGAGGAATTTTCCTATAAGAGAAACTCATCCATGCAAAAGGAATAAGGTTCCTTCAGGATTGCATAGTTTTACAAGGTGTGAGATTAGTGTGAGTGATCAGTGTTACACTTGGTAATAGTAGGATCACCCAAGAGAAATAGCACAAGGAAATAGGAGGCTTAGAGGGCAGAGGAGAAGGCTTGTGAGATGCCTTGTTTTCCTATGAGCATCCAGGAGGATTGTACTGAGATATGGTTAGCTATGAGAGCTAAATCTTTATGTAATCTTGATGTATTTCCACCTTGTATGATAATACAGATAGCAGGGTTTTTTGTTGAGGCTTTCCCTAGAGTATTCTTCTATGTTTCATGTGCATTGATTCTTCTTCTCTATTATATGTGTTCCTCTTGATCTTGCTCAAATTGATTAAGCTTCCACAAGTTTGATTGTAGAAGTAGATTAAGTATTTTTCTTTAGTTCTATTGCATAATCAGGTTAATCTAGAGTGAAAATTTCTACATGGTATCAAAGGTAGCTGATCTATAGAGACATTTCTACATGGTATTAGAGCAAAGGTGATCGAAGCTATGAACAGTATACTGAGAAGTGAAATTTGAATTTTGAAGTTCAGGATTGAAGGTACAAATCGAATTCATCTCATACTTTAGGTTGGTCAATGGCATTCTATGGCTTGATATTCGAGTATGCCTTGGATGGCAGCTCGAATTACATAGCATGGAAAGATCAGATGGAAGCAGTATTAGAAGACAATGGTTTGAAGGATTTCATTAATCAAGAAATCCCCAAGCCAACTACATCTAATTCACAAGAGTTGGTTGAATGGAAGAAGTGTGTGGCGAGGGCGAGAAAGATCATCCTAGAGGGAGTTTGAGACCATATTGTCTCGAGTCTCCATGGGAAGGAGACTCTGTTTTCAATGTGGAAGACATTGAAAGACCTATATCAGAATAGTAGCGACCAGAGGAAGCTAGCGCACAAGGACAAGCTTTGGAAAATCAAGTGTGAAAACGGCAACACTATTTCTACATATCTGAACAAGCTCACCACCTATAGAGATGTGATTGGAAGTGTAGGAATAACGACAGTCGATGATGCTAGGGTGAGTCTTTCTCTCCTCTGTCTTCCTAAGAGTTGGCATAGCTACCAAGGCTCAACGAATGGAATAGAGAGACTACCAAATTCTGTGGTCGAATCTCATGTAAGACGAGATTAGGAGGAGCACACGAGATGGTTCTTCATCCAAGGAGGATGAAGAAAATATGGCCTTAGCGAGTAAGGCAAGGAAAGGGAAGGAGAAGAGTTCTCATCCCAAATCGATTTCTTCTCATGGAGGGAAGAAGGGTGACAAATCTAAGGTGAGATGATTTAATTTTCACGGGATGGGTCATTATGTGACTAATTGCCCATTGAAGAAGTCCAAGAAGGGATCCTTGGATGGATCTGAAGGTGAGGCATTAGTGTCTCAGTTCAAAATGGACTTCATCCTCATTGCGTGTATGGTTTCATCGATGATGGGTTGTGGTTGGTTTCTTGAAAATGGAACCTCATTCCACATGACCGGTGATAAAAGCTTATTCAGTACCTTGGAGGAGAAATACCTCAAGATGTGCGTAGAGATGGGTGACGATGAAAGGTATAGTGTTTTAGGAATGGCCATGACTGCTTTTTAGAGGGAGCTTGGAGCTCTTATCACCTTGACTGATGTGAAGTATGTGCATGGATTGAAGAAGAATTCGGTATCGATCGTGATGTTGGAGGACAAAGGTTATGATGTAGTCTTTAGTAAGGGAAAGTTTTTCCTTAGACACATCACCAAAAGACATGTGAAACAGATCAGTTCACGGGTATAGAACCTATATGATCTTGAGGTTAAAGATGCATGCAAAGCCTTGAGGAGCAAGGAAAATGTTAGAAACTTGGTGGTTGAGAGGGAGAGTAAATTACCTCTCAACATATAGCCCCAGCAGAAGTCTTAGACAATTTTGGAGGAGCCACAATTGGAGATGCTGAGAGGAGACCAAATGGAGGCATCCACTCATGCAAAGACCTCTAGTAGGGGGAATTTTTAGCCAAGTCAGTAGAGGGATCACATGCATCCATACCTCAAGGTGTGAGGTGGGGCGATGTGAAGTGATAGTCCCAAGAAGGCTGGAATTGGGCAAGGTTCATTCAAAGGTTTTATCTCATGGATTGTACCTTGGTATGGGAGCCCAAAGTGCAAAGAAGTGGGAGGAATCAGTGGGATTGATGCATTCAAAGATCAAATTGATAGAGGCTAGAGCAATCTGATACTGAAGAGGATAGAGAAGGATTGACAACAGTGTAGAAAGGTTGAGTTAGTAGAAGCGCAAAGTTTTGAATTGATAGAGGCAATAGCTGTCAGAGATTTTGATGATAGATGCATCATACTAATTCAGGTTGGATGTTTTTTTTGTTTATGAGTTGTTGGAGCAATGACACTAGAGAGAAGTGTTACATACAGAACATTGCAAAGGTTCAGGATCGCGGTCAAGTTGAATTCCTTTCTTGTTGAGAGGGAGTGTTGAAAATAGCAACAAGAAATGCTAAAAATAACATTCAGAATATTCCAAGTTTGATTTGTCCTTGAATTAAAATTGAGAATTAAAATTCAAATTTAGTCTCACCAGCGACTTGGAAAATAATTAATTAATTCATCTTCGATTAATTAGTTGGACAAATTCAATCTAAAAGTCTTTGTGAAGTCATGCAACAATTATCCCTTAAATTAACAAGATTATGCCTTAATTAAGGAGATAAGGATGAGTTGTATTTGAGTTTTGATTAGTTATCTCAGTTGATTGAGTTAAGTCTAGTTAAATTAGTTCGAAATAGTTTGAGGAACTAATTGTGAGTTCAGTCAGTTAATGCATGCATAAATGAAACTAGTGTACTCTAGATAATTGAGGATTCTCTCATAAATAACTCATGCACGTTAGTTCTAAGAAATACTGAGTTGATATTAAAGAGAGGGACATTGTACTATCAATTAGAGGAATTTTCCTATAAAGGAAACTCATCCATGCAAAAGGAATAAGGTTCCTTGAGGATTGCATAGTTTTACAATGTGTGAGATCAGTGTGAGTGATTAGTGTTACACTTGGTAACAGTAGGATCACCCAAGGGAGACAACATAAGGAAATAGGAGGCTTGAGGGGCAGAGGAGAAGGCTTGTGAGAAGCCTTGTTTTCCTGTGAGAATCCAGGAGGATTGTACTAACAGTTGGTTAGCTGTGTGAGCTAAAGATTTGTGTATTCTTGATGTATTTCCACCTTGTATAATAATACAGATAGCGGGGTTTTTGGCTAACGCTTTCCCTAGAGTATTCTTCTGTGTTTCATGTGCATTGATTCTGCTTCTTTGTTATATGTGTTCTGCTTGATCTTGCTCAAATTGATTAAGCTTCTGCAAGTTTGATTGCAGAAGTAGATTAAGTATTCTTCTTTATTTATATTGCATAATTAGGTTAATATAGAGTGAGAATTTCTACAATTCTGCTTGGAGCCGGAGAAGGACTCAAGTCGTATTTCTCCACTTTACTTGTAGCTAACTTCATTAAAGGAATGTTGTTCTATTTCCAATATTAAATGTGTTTATGCATTTATTTATATTGTAATTCATTTATGAATCTTACATTGATGCGTAATTCTTCATTCATTTATATGACTTAAAGTTAATATCATGAACATGATTTATGTTTCTATTGTTGTATATGTTTCATTTGAATAATTTTCAGGTTTCGAAGACATCAAGAGAAGATAAGGGTTTTCACCCTGCGAGATCTACCCAAACGTAGGACTTTTGGTAAGGACACTCTTACATAGTTCAGTAAAATAAGAATTTAGCTTGATTGCCTAAGCATTTCGTGTTTTGGTTTTCCCTTTGTTCTATTGGGGTTCTCAATCCAAGACCCTAGGGTGTTCTCACCCGCAACAAAATTAGCGACTCCGTTGGGGATATCATTCTTGTTATTCCTGGTTTGGGTTGTTTGTTCTCAATGAGGGTTCAATTTATTGATTGCTTTCTTTTACAGTGTTGTTTGATCTATTACTGTCCCAGGCATCAGGTCTGATCTTCTTAATCAAACTTTTATTTTTTTTTTCCTAATCAAGCTTTGTATATGTTGTTTTCTTGGGTTACAGTTGTGTAAACATGTAGGTTTCTTCCAGCAAGCTCATGTATACGAGAGTTTCCTGTATTAGAAATGCATGTGCACGCTTTTGTGTCTTTACACAGTCGTGTATGCAATTTTTTGAATTGTCTTTTCAAAACTTTTTTCCTAGTTAGGTCTATTGCCTAGTGATTTATGTTGTTGTATGGTCATCTGTTGTCTAGAGAACTTATTTTTCCTACAACCTTTATTTTTCAAAATCTCGTTCTCACTAAAAAGTCTTGATTGGCCTAGGATTTCTACTTAAGCAAGTTCATAGTTTGTGCCCTAGGTTCATGGCTTCACTTTGAAGTTCTTGGATGTTCTGGTTTTCTAGAATAAGAAATTGATTTTGATTTCATTTTCAACCCATATTTCAAGTTCCCTTGCTTTTATTTTTTGGCGGCCTTGTTGCTTTTCATGCTTCTTTGAGTGTCTTTTTGGAAAATTTGAAATCATTTCTTTCTTGACATTTTGTCAGTTTTCTGAAATCTTTTGTTGTTGTTCGGATCAATTTGTACAAGTTTGTAGTCTTTCTTGTCTCATGTTTAATTTATTTATGAGATTTATAACTTGTGATATTTAAAGACTCCTTGTACTTATTTCTTGATCTTTCAAATTTTAGTAGTAATTTTGTGACCACAAAAAGTTGCTTTTGTTTCCTTAAAAGAAAAAGCACAAAAACATCACTTTAGTTTTTGTTTTTTCCAAGCTTTTGGTTTATGTTTTTTTTTTTTTTTTTGTAGAGAAGTGAATTGTGATATTTTGAAATTTGTTCTACTTTCTTTGGAGAGAGAATTGTTTTTAATTTTTCCCTCTTCATTTTCATGTTGGGTTATTGACTCTATAAAGAACCGCATTTCCTTATGAGAGTTGTTTAGGATATTGCATCACTATTTTGACTTGCATAGGTTAGTTTGCATTTTAAGCATTCTTAGTCTTTTTAGATTTTGGGTGTGTGTGGATTGTTTCACAAAAACAAAAAAAAAAATCTTTTGCTTATATATAAGTTTTCGTAGAACCCAAGTATCACTCTTCATCAAAGAAAATGACTGCATCCATATAGTTAGTTTTATATTTGTTTCGTTTGCGTCATAAAACATCATCAGTTTCACTCTCGTAATTTCCCATGATGTGAAGAAAAAACATATAAAATCAAGTGATCTAATAAAATGAAATATAACTTTTATTGTTTTGATTAATAAACACCAACAAGTTGAGGTTCATTAGGGCCTTGGAATAGGTGAGGGGAGAGTTAGCTCTCCAAGGCCACTCAAATTGCAAAAATTAGAAGTTGAGTAAAGAGCGATTCTCACTATTGTTAGAAAGACTAGGAAAGCTCCATGAATAGGAGTTAAGCACAAGGGAGAGTAAAGGCAAGGAAGAGACATACCCCAACTTTGACTTGTTGGATCCCACCTCATGACTATTCCACCCGGATTTTGATATGAGTTGGTATCCATAGTTTCCTTTGCTAGCGATCACATAGGTGGCTATGGAGGGGAATCCCATATCACCTGAGGTTGACGTTGCATCACATTCAGCAGTACTTCTAGAGGGTACCCCTGCGAATCTTGGTTGCTTGCACTGGAAAAGGCAGTTGTCTAGATTTTAGGGTAACTGCTTCTGATACCTTCACTAGTAGGCCTGGGGTGTAATTACCCTAGACTATTTTTGGAAGGCCCTTGATTTTGAATTTCATCTCTTTTGGTGTCCAGTCCTAATCACCTGGAGTGGAAATACTTGAGATTTGTCTTATTTCTTGTATCTTTAAGGACTTTTACAGAGTGCTCTTTTCTCCTAGTTGGCCTAGACTTACAATTTTTTAGTCTTTAAGTATATCTCTTTAAAATAATTCAAAGTGGTTGATTGACTGGCTCATCGTTCCAAGAGACTTTGTGGGATATCACCTATGAGTTTTGAGCCTTCTCCTCAAAGGTGTAGGAGCAATCCTGCTAGTGGTTTTCAACCGGTGGTAGCAAGCGCATCGCAGATTGATCCTTCAATTTGAGTTATTGATTTGCAAGATAGACCTGGTACAAGTAGAGAGTTAGAGAGGAACACTCCAGTTCTTTCTCGAGTCCTCTTCTAGTTAGAAGACAATATTGAGGTTGAAGAGATTTCTAAGTCTATTGCGGCTCCTAATTCTCCTCTTCCTCCTGATTATCCAAATGGTTTATTATATGTCAGGACTCTGACCAATAGGCCTTCAAGCCCAGGTTTATATCAATATTTTCCTTTGATGACCACTGCGGGAACCATGGTATCCATGATAAGTGTTATGAGTATGAAAAATCCAATATCTTTACAAGGAGGAGGAACTATTTATGTACCTTCCATTACTCCTAGCATTATTATATTTGGTTCTACTTCCATTCCAACTTCGAGTGGAAGTTCTCAAGCCGTTGCCTCTGGCATTGGCTTTTTCCCTTTTGGAATGCTGACCAATGTGATTACCTCAGTTCCTTTAAGTATTCCATCGGCTTTCTCCACATCCATGGCAAGTGGATCAACTTCTTTTTAGGGTTTCCTGATTAGGGGTGGTCATATACCACATTCCAATCCAACTTTGGGATCAATGTTTTATTCCTATATGGGTCAAAGTTATAATCCGTTTCAAAGATGGACAAACCCTGCGGCTAGTGGGTTAGGAGCCCGGAATCAATATTATTTTAGCCAACAAGGGAATATGATGTATTATTCTGTCATTTTTTTCTAGAAATTTTCTCCCTATGCTAATGCATGGAACCCTTACCAAGGGCTCTCTACTTCTTTTAACACTTCTCTAGGGGAAATTTTACTAGTTACAGAGATTTTTCAGTAGGAGTTGGTCAAATGTCAGTTTTTTATAGACCGCAAGGAGCTCCTTATGGTTCAGTTAGGTCTACGAGTTACTTCTGGCAACCTAGTGCCTTCACAAATCCAGGCCATTCTTATCAGAATGTTGGGAGTCCCACCCACATGAGGTGGAATCTTCAAGGTCTGCCAGGGCTCCCTTTTCTAGCAACATTAAACTTGCTATATCTCTCTAAAATGACTAATGATCTGATTAGGTATAACCCATTTTGGCCTCCAGCACCAAAAAAACTTGCCTCATATATACCAAAATTTGAGGGGAAGATTGGTGAAGATTCGGGTGACCATGTAACCACTTTCCACTTATGGTGTTCATCTAACTCCCTGATAAATGATTCAAACAGGTTGAGATTATTTCAACATACACTAACTGGAAATGCAGCTAAGTGGTACATAGAACTGGCATAAGGCACCTTCACTTATTTCGGTGATTTGGATACTATCATTTTGAGCCATTTTCAATTGTCTGTCTGATATAATGCTGGAACTGAGCTTTTGGCTAATTTCCAATAAGATCACGCAACTTACATTTCGGATCATATCCAAGAATGGAGGAGAAGGAAGAGGCTCATTAAAGCTAGTATTCCACAAAAATTCCCTCTTGAATGGTTTCTTAAATCGTTGCAGCCTAAGATCTCTAAGGACGTGTCTCTCTCCAGTTTTTCCACCGAAAAGCAAGCTATTTTCATAGCCTAGACATTGGAACTTATATATTCTCAGTCTAGGGTTCTTCAAAAAATTCTACCTGACACTGCTAGATCCAAGGTGGATATAGCCAAATCGAAGTTAGTTCCCCATGCCAATGGGCTAGTCGGATCAATTGATGCCAACATAACTAACCAATTGAATCAATTGCAGCAGTTGTCTTTACAAACTGCTTCTTCTATGCAGCATCGTCATCTATATCTACACCTTCCCAATCGACGTCTATATACTCCATCCAAACTTCTAACCCGAAAGGAACCCAACAATGCGATGGAAAGAAGAAAGGACGAGGTAGGAAAAATAGCCAATATGGGAAGGGCAATGCAAGCAAACCTGATAATGATGCCGGAGTGGGTAGGAAAAAGTCCAAGAAAAAAGTAAAATTTCCATGCAAGTTATGCAATGGGGATCATTTGACTCATCTCTGCCCTAATATCCAAGATTCTCAATGTTTGTTAGTGCACCAGGGGTCCTCTAGCTCCCAAGTTGTGCTCACTAACCCTTTTCCCCAAGGGAAACAATTACTTGCTGGCACAAACTCTAATGCTAGTACCCCTGAACGGGGAAACCAGGAAGGGGATAATTCACGAAATGTCTACATGATGAGTTCACATATCGACATCGCTACGTGATCGTGTCATTACAATGAATCAGAATAATCTAAGGCTAAGTCTACTTTTGACGCCTTAGAGTCGCTCCATATTGAGAGGCCCTATATTGAGTCTATACCTCGGATGTCGAAAGGCTCCGCTAAGCACTTGACCATTAACCCTAATGCCAGAGTAGCTCAGAACTAATCGATTGTAGAATATCTAGCTCAGATTCCTTGTGCTATGTCAGCATTAGAGGTACGCTAGTCATGCCCTGCTCAGAGGAGTGCATTCCTCTCGGAAATCAGAGCAGTAGATCCAAAAAATTCTCTTGTGCTCAATTTTGATATGTCAAACATCAAAAAGAGACTTCCGCATCATACGGATTTTCAGATAAAATCTACATATCGAAATACCAACATCCTTCAAACCATTATTGATGAGAGAGCTTCCACATGTGTGATGTCCATGTCATGTTGGAAGGCCATTGGATTGCCTCAAGCTCTTCCTTCGCCGACTCTATTGACAGAATTTGATGGACATTCTCATAGGCCACACAGGATTATTCCATCCTTTCCCATCTGTGTTGGGGAAAAGGTGGTAAATATTGAGGTAGAAATAGTTGATGCAAATCTGGATTACAAGCTCCTCTTAGGTAGGAATTGTATTTACGAGATGGATGCGATAGTGTCATCATTATTTCACATCATTTTCTTTCCTCATGAGGGGAGGATTGTAAAAGTTGATAAAATGGACTATTCTCTGGGTGACTCCCACATATCTTCTGACTCTACTGTTCCATTAGTGGAAAATCCCAAGTAACCTATAAAGAATTTAGGATTTGGGATGTACTCTTCTTTAATGGTTAATTTTTATCTTCCTACTCCTTAAGCTAGAATCAACGTTATTTCATTGTCCAAGGGATATTCTCAAAGACATTTCTTTTGAAATCATTATTTTTCGAACCCTTGGCCTTTACCTTCATCCAACAACACATTAGATTGAGGGCAAGTAGGTTGAATGGCATGTCCTATGTCTGCAGTAGAAATTTCTTACCTGTGCATTGTTAATTCTAAATACTTCCATCCTATTCCTTTCTCACCAGAGGAGTTAGATGGAGATGTAGCTCCAGCCTAGACCCTCGATTCAACTTCGATGCAGGATTTATTAGATACAGTCTTACCATCTCAGGAAGAATTCCTAGAAGCAATGTCGAGTGTTGATAGACCATGGGATTATCTACATCATCGTTCATATTTCCTCCCTCATTTGCACGAAATTGAGTCAAGTTTGTCATGTCCTTCTACCAGTGATGCTCATACAATTTTAAACCCTTTGCCCCAACACATTTTTTTTTTGAAGGTAACATGTATGTTATCTCACAAATTGTATGATCTAAATTAGATCCATCAAAGATTGGCAAAGAACCATGACTGTATTAGGTCAGGATGAATCTCTAAAAATTCCGCAAAAACAACGATCAAAAACACCCTGAACCAATGGCAATGGTAGCCAACATGGAACGATGAGGACATCAGTCAAGGCGTGTTGACCGAGGCCCATGGAGACTGCGCAGGAGGTCAAAGTAGCCCTTGGGAGCCCCAGATTGGGAAAAGGAGGTGATTTTTGATGCGTGATTAGCACCTAGCGCTAATTGGGCATGATCAGGCAAACAGGGCCGAAATGGGGAAGCCCGAGCACTTTGACACATGGCGAACCAGAGAATTGCAGGTGAGGAAGGCAAAAAGAGCTAATCATACAATGTGGGACCTGCACTCTAGAAACCGATGGTATTGATCAGGGTGCCCTCAAACGGTAAACAACTTTGGAGAGAGTAAAGCCATCCCACTTAACGATTGACGCATGGTGGCAGAGGTGGGAGAAAACCACCGTTGATCGTGCGTTATTGGTTGAGCAAGTCAATCGCATGGGATGTGCATATGGCGTTGGATCTGGGGGAGCCCAGATCAGATGGTTGAGATTGCGCTCGACGGAGGAAGCAGAATCGACAGGGAATTAAGTCACGTTCTAAAGGGATTTGGAATCCATTTGACTACCACGGTGGAGGAAGAATGCATCCACGACGTAACTGAAGAAACAAACCAATGAGTAGGCTAGCGTTGTTTAGATGAGGACACATGGCCACTCCCTGAGCATTCATGTTGACACCAAACAATGAACTCCAAGCGTAACTGCAGAAGGTGAATCGACAAAGGCGAAAGAGGAACCAAACATGCATGGAAGCGAATGGCTAAAATCCATGAATAGAGATAGAATACATAGTCAAGTCGGAGTGAAGTCCGAGAGACGAGGGAAAAATACTAGAATCCTGAGAGGAGGATGGAATACACAGAGAAGAAGGCAGTAAAGCAAAAGAAAAGCAGGACAACACAGAGGGCTGAGCTGACGCAGTGACAACATTGAGCACCACCAAGATTGAGAAGTTCGAGCCACCCCATAGAGGGATCTGTCTGGGCTAAGCAACACGTTGGGCTCTTACCATTGTAGACCAGAAGGTCACAGAGCTGGTGGGAAGAAGAGAGTGTGTACTCCAATGGCTTGGGGAATCCAAGACCACCTGGACTAGCAAAACCTACTAGAGGAGAACTGACATTGAGTCCCTACATTGTAATTCTCTGTTTAAAGACACAATAAAACAAGGCCACCACTGAAATCTGGACTGGAGACGTCGCCCTGGAGAATAGGGTGAACTCCTTATTAAAATTGCTTGTGTCTTTGTGGTTGCTTACTGTATATCTCTGTTGTCTTTCCATTTAAATGTCTGTGTATTGTCAATCTAATCCATCCGATGCTAAAATAACATAGAACACACAATATGAGTCTGTAATACCTTTTGTTTAATAAAACTTCAACTGATGTCACTCATAGGGTGATTATCAAATCAAGTGGTATCAGAGCAGTAGGTTGTAAGGTTGGACGAGCTTGTGTTGGTTTAGCTGTGAATGCTCACTAGATCAAAACTCAAATTAGGAGAAGGAGAGTTGGTGGAAACTAATCCTGAAATTGGGAGAGTCTATCCTCAGAAGATAATTTCAGAGGAAGGTTGTATGGGGCCAAACCCTCAATTCATAAAAAATTTCCTAGCTATAAAGTCTATGGTAGAAGAAATATATAAGGACTTTAGAAAGCATAAGGATGAAGATTCATCAGGTTCTAAACAAGATAAGGAAAAAGATGAGTCTCATTCCCATGACCACTCAAAAGGAAAGGAGAAAGAGGAAAGCTCTCTCACACCTCCTAATAGCCCTATGCATAATAAGAAAGCATCTTTGATTAAACTATATGTTAAATTTGATTTGCCTATATATGATGGACAGCTAAATGTTGAAAAGTTGGACGATTGGATTAGACAAATTGATGTATATTGCACGGTATAGAACATAGACTCAGACAAGAGTAAGATTCAGCTGGCAAGCTTACACCTAGGAGGCACTACCTTAGTTTGGTGGGAAGGCAGAACCCAAGCTGATATGAAGAAGCATGGTAAGACCATCTCTGTTTGGAGTGAATCTGTTGCTGCAATAAAAAAGCAGTTCTATCCATTGGCCTACATGCAACAAGCCATGATCAGTTGGCAAACTCTTTGGCAGTTGAAAGGGCAAAGTGTGCAAGGGTATACTCAAGAGTTCAGAAAGAGAGAATTGATGTTGTGTATCTCATTAGAATCGCCAGAAACTCTTTTGAAGTACATTGGTGGTCTACACAGCTACATGAGGCATACCATCCTCATGTTTAATCCCACTAGTATAGAGGAGGTATCTGTACAAGCTACTCATCTAGAAGCTAGAGGAAACAATGGAAATGTAGAAGTTGGGGGACCATCCAAACCCATTGTAAGCAAGAGAAAGGAGAAAAGAAAGCAGAAGTGGAAAGCAAGGAAGGCTAACATTGCATTGAAAAGAAAAGCTTCATGCACTCACTGTAAAAAGGATGGGCATGATGATGAGAGTTGTTGGATTGTGCATCCAGAGATGAGACCTAAGAAGTCCGATGGCAAGAAGAAGAAGACTACTGCAGCTATTTAGAAAGAGTTGGGGTCAGACTCGGGAGATGAAACAATCATGGTAGCCACAGGTATAAAAGGTAAGAATTCTGAAGCATCTACTAGTAATTCTGCTCAATCTGTTATTGATGAAGAACATGAGAGAAAAGGACATGAGGTTTTCCATATTCAAGTTGTTTCCAAAAATCAAAAGATTGATACTTTGTTTGATAGTGGCTCACAAGTAAATCTAATTTTTGAAGCAATTGTAAAGAAATTGGGATTAGCAACTACACCTCATAAGAAACCATACCCATTAGGATGGTTGAATGATAAAGCACAACTACAAGTGACTAAATAGTGCAAACTCAAGTTTTCTTTTGGGTCAACATTTGTAGATGAGGTTGAGTTAGATGTAATTCCTTTCGCTATATGTGGAATTGTTTTAGGAAGTCCTTATTTGTATGATAGAAAGGTTATTTTCTATAGAGCTGAGAACAAGTATTTACTTGTTAAAGGTGGAATCGAATACTTTGTGAGAGCTCACAAGCTCAAGAATAATTACACTCTCATAAACTCAAGAAAGATGAAAAGAATGATAAATTAATGCAAACAGTTCCTACTGATGGTTGTAAAGGAAAAGAAACCTGATAAATCCAATGTATTTGAGGGCTGTAATCCTGATCAGCAAGCTGATATAGAAAATATTGTTTCAGAATATGATGTCTTGTTCCAAGAACCTAAAGGTCTGCCACCTGAAAATGGAATAGTACATGATATTATTTTGCAGCAAGATGTTCCATTGCCTAACATTGGGGTGTACAAGTTGTCTGCTTTAGAGAATGCTAAAATCAAGAGGCAGGTGCAGGAGTTGCTCGATAAAGGGTTCATCAGGCCTAGCACATCACCATGTGGGTCACCAATCATTTTGGTGAGAAATAAACATGGCTCGTGGAGAATGTGCATTGACTACCGAGCACTGAATAAGATAACAATCAAAAATCAATACCCCCTTCCTCGCATAGATGATCTTTTAGATCAATTGAGGGAAGTTGTTTATTTCACCAAGATGGCTTTGCACAGTGGATACCATCAGGTTAGAGTTGTAGAGCAAGATGCATGAAAGAAGTGATTGTATGAATGGTTGGTTATGCCTTTTGGCTTGACCAATGCCCCTGCTACTTTCATGAGATTAATGAATGATGTACTTAGACCTTTTCTTGATGATTTTGTTATTGTATGTCTGGATGACATTATGATATTTAGTAAAATGTGGGAAGGACATTTATGGCATGTTAAGCAGACATTAGGTGTTTTGAAAAGATAAAAAATTTATGTTAAACTATCCAAATTGAATTTGGCAAAACCTCTCTAAATTATTTGGGTCATATAGTAGGGGGAGGTGAATTGAAAATAGATTCCTCTAAAGTGGCAGTCATTGTAAACTGGCCTAAACCCAAGTCTACTACAGAAGTGAGAAGCTCCCTTACATGCCCTGACAGGATTGAACAAGGTGTTTCAGTGGGGAGGAAAACAGCAAAAAGCCTTCGACACCTTGAAAGAAAAGATTAGTACAACACTGGTACTAGCACTGCTAGATCTACAAAGACCATTTGAGATTCAAACTGATGCCAGTGACTATGCCATGGGAGCAGTGTTGAAACAACACGGTAAACCATATGTTATCATTCTGAGACTTTTAATCCTGTAGTAGTTAACTATCCTACATATGATAAAGAATTGTATGCATTAGTTCAGAGTGTGAAAAAGTGGAAACATTACTTAATGGGCAAAGAAACAGTAATACATACTGATCATCAGCCACTTCAATACTTACACTCCCAAACTAAGTTGCAACAATCAATACATTATAGATGGATGGGTTTCCTACAACAGTTTCATTTAGTCATCAAATATAAAAAGGGCATACATAACAAGGTTGCGGAAATGTTATCTAGACCCATCATAAATGCATCGACCATACTTAAGCATAATTTTGTGCTACATGAAAGCTACATAGAACAGTATGCTCACGATGTGGACTTTAAAGATGTATATGCAACTTTGAGTCAAGGAAAAAGAATAGAAAAATTGGACTATCACATGAAGGACCGACTCTTATATCATTGTGGGAAACTCTGCATTCCACAAACTGAGAGAGTAAAGATAATTAGGGAAGCACACATTTCTCTGATATCAGGTCACTTAGGATAAGTAAAAAAGTTGCACAGTTCCAAAGGTTATACTATTGGCCAAAAATGAGTGAGACAGTTTCTAGATACGTAAAGGGATGTGCTATGTGTGCGAAAAGAAATCCGAGTAACAGAAAACTAGCTTCTACACTCAATTTCCAATTCCTTCTCACGCTTGGGAAATCATTTCCATGGATTTTGTTGGAGGACTGCCTAAATCTAGGATAGGTCATGATTATCTATATTTCGTTGTGGATAGGTTTAGAAAAATGTGTATTTTGAAACCCTGTAGTAAACATATTACAGCTGAACAAACTACAAAATTTTTCTTTGAACATGTGTGGGTTCATTTTGGATTACTCACTTCTATTGTATCTGATCAAGACACCCGATTTGTGGGGAAGTTTTGGTCAAGTCTATGGGAACTAATGGACACCAAATTAAAGAAAATTGCCCCTTTTCATCCACAAACAGATGGCCATACAGAAGTAGTTAATAGGACGGTGATCCAGTTACTTAGAGGATATTGCAGCAAACACACTAGGCTTTGGGATGAACACTTGTGCTATGTGTAGCATGCTTACAATAGAGTCAAACACTCTTCTACACAAAGATATCCTTTTGAGACCTGTCTTGGTTTCATACCAAGGTCTCCTTTGGATTTTGTCTTTGGTAAAGATACCATTGTTGATAGACACAGTGATGTGGACAAGGCAACTAGGTTCATTGAATAGATCTAGGAGATCCACCAAGAAGTATAGGAATAGCTAGAAAAGAGCCAAGCCAAGTACAAGGCTAGGCATGATAAGCATGGGATGGAGCATATGTAGGTTTTAACCCCGTACAGAAATTACCTGCATACGAATTCTAAATCACAGGAAAAATAAAAATGCGAGAGCATAACACATAAAACACGTATACACAGAGATTTCCCGCTGGATCCCAAAACCAGGACTGCCAGCTTGATTTTTCATTATGTTCCTTTCAATGTTACAATACATATTTATACATGCCGAAGCATCCAATACCATCGACTGAAAACCATCGCGTCCAAAACACATGTGGAAAATCATGCACAAAACCATAGGTGGGTCCGCCCAACCTAACATTGGGTCCAAAACTAAAATTTTCTGAGGCGCTGCCCCCGACCCCATAAAGTGGGGTTACGGGTAACCCTCAAACCCCTTGTTAACTATGTGGAATGAATATAACACAACCCAAAAATCTCCCACTTGTTGTTTTCTTTCCACAGGGGGCCACAGGAGAGCTTAGTCATTTTTCCAACCCTGAAACACCCATTGTTTCTCTACGCCAAGATAACTTCTTAGAGCTAATATATTTTGTCAATGCATCTGTAATATTCTTCAAAGTGTCCACCTTTACCAGCAACACCTTTTTTTCTTCTATCATATACCTCACAAAGTGATATTGAACATCAATGTGCTTTGTCTTTGAATGATAAGTAGGGTTCTTTGCCAAGAAAATTGCACTTTGGCTATCACAATCTATCCTTATAGCTCC
>APFE030009269.1:101364-116371 GCA_000404065.3 Pinus taeda
CTGATTCTTCCTCCTTTAGTTCAAACTCCATCTTCATAGGTTCCTTTGGTTGGACTTCATGTTTAATAACATCTTTCACGTCTCTGACCACCACATCTCGACTGTACACAACCTTCCTTGTTACTGGGTTCCAAAGCTTATAACCCTTTAAACCATCCTTATACCCAATAAAGATGCACTTTTCAGATTTACTATCCAACTTGGTTCGTTTCTCTTTGGAACATGTACATATGCATCACATCCAAATACCCTCAGATGTGAAAGAGAGGGTTCTTACCAGTCCATACTTCTTGTGGAGTCTTATCCTCCAACACTGATGAAGGTGACCTGTTGACCAAGTCACATGCAGTATCCACCGCCTCTGCCCAGAATTCCTTTCCTAACCCGACACCACTGAGCATGCTTCTTGCCCTTTCCATCAACGTCTTGTTCATTCTTTCTGTGACTCCATTTTGTTGAGGTGTATATGGAGTAGTATTTTGTCGTGCTATACCACACTTCTTACAAAATTCTTCAAATTCCTTGCTGCAAAATTCTCCACCATTATCTCTCCTCAACACCCTTATCTTTTTCTCTATCTAATTTTCCACCAGAGCCTTAAATTCTTTAAACCTATCAAAGACTTCAGATTTCTTCTTAAGGAAATATATCCATGTATTCCTTGAGAAGTCATCTATAAATGATACATAGTACACAGACTTACCCAGTGATGGAACTTTCACAGGTCCAAACACATCACTGTGCACAAGCTCTAATATCTGTTTCGTCCTCTTACCACCAGGGGGAAACTCACCCGATTCTGCTTCCCATATACACAATTTTCACAGAAATCAAAATCCAGAGAGCTATTACTCATACCTTCTACCATACCTTTACCATGAAGTATTCGAAGGCCTTTCTCTCCAATATGTCCAAGCCTTTGATGCCACAACATGGTCTTCTCTCCAGAGACCACTAGATTTTCTTCTCCATTTTCAGGAACCATAGAACTATTGCACCCGTCAACAAGAGTGCTACCTTGCAGCTCGTCGAGAGTTCCAGTCCGAACTCCCCGCATCAATACTAGTGCTCCTTGAACCATCTTGCAGGTATCCTTCTCGAACATTGTCTTTACACCTGCATCATCCAACTTGCTTACAGAAATCAGATTTCTGGCCAACGCATGAATATGCAGAACACCCGGAAGGGTTCTAACCCTTCCACCTTGCAACTTCAACTTTACTTTTCCGCGACCAATGATTCTAGCCTTCCTATCATCTCCTAAGAAGACATCACACCATCGTATTTCTCATACTCGCAGAACCACTCTCTATGGGGAGTGAAGTGAAAGGATGCACCTGAGTCAATTAACCATGCCTCATGATCTACATGTGTACTTGAAGAATCTAAGTACACATCCCCACCTTCATCTGAGGTGGTTTTCGCTTCTGCCGAAGGAGCATCATCAGATCCTTTTCCTTTATCAGGAGCTTTAGATTTACACTCCCTTTTGAAGTGCCCTTCCTTTCCGCATTTCCAGCACACCACCTTTGTAGTTTTTCCTGGAGATTTAGATCTCCCTCTAGATTTAGATCTCCCACTCGATGACTTATTTTTGTTTCTGTTCTGGGACCGTCCTCGTACAGACAAGGCATCACCATTCTGGTTGTCCATATTTTTCCGTCTCATCTCCTCCGTCAGCAAGGCTGAGACTATTTCATCAAACTGCAAAGCAGTTGCATTGCTACCTATTGCAAATAACTATCCCACGAATCTGGTAGAGAACACAACAAACTGATGCACTTATCTTCATCTGAAATTTTAATATCAACAGATGATAACTAAATTACCACAGTATTAAACTCATTTAGATGCTCTGTCACTGAGTCTCCATCTTTCATCCTCAGGTTATACAACTTTTTCCGCAGGAACAGTTTATTAACGAGAGACTTAGATTGGTACAAAGTCCCTAACTTTTCCCACAAAGCCTTCGCCATAGCTTCCCCTGATACATTCAGAAACAATGAATCTAAGACACACAATCGTATTGTGCTCTTTGCCTTCCGATCGAACTTCTTCCATTCTTCATCGGTCACTCCCGTTGGTTTAGTACCCGGATCTACTACGATCCACTGATCTTTATCCACCAATAGATCCTCCATCTTGAGTTTCCACAACTCAAAACTCTGACCATTGAACTTCTCAATCTCTAGATTTCCACTGCTCGACATCTTCTTTCACCACTAGAATCGATCTCACAGATCTCCCACTGAACAGGGTCTACCACAGGCCCGAGCGAAACCCCTCAGCAACAAAGGCATCCCCTTGAAGCCAAAACTTCTCTAATACCAAATGTAGGTTTTAACCCCATACAGAAATTACCTGCATACGAATTATAAATCACATGAAAAATAAAAATGCAAGAGCATAACACATAAAACACGTATACACAGAGATTTCCCACTGGATCCCAAAACCGGGACTACCAGCTTGATTTTTCATTATGTTCCTTTCAATGTTACAATACATATTTATACATGCCGAAGCATCTAATACCATGGAACGAAAACCATCGCGTCCAAAACCATGGAACAAAAACCATCGCGTCGAAAACACATGTGCGAAAATCATGCACAAAACCATAGGTGGGTCCGCCCAACCTAACATAGGGTCCAAAACCAAAATTTTCCAGGCCGCTGCCCTGGACCCCATAAAGTGGGGTTACGGGTAACCCTCAAACCCCCTGTTAACTATGTGGAACGAATATAACACAACCCAACAGCATAGTTTTCAAGTTGGAGACCAATACTGGCTGTATATCAGCAAGGACAGGATGCAAGGAGAAGGTAAAAAGCTAAAACCTATCAGGTATGGACCGTTCAGGATACTTGAGAATATTGGTGAAAAGGCTTTTCGCCTTGATCTACTAGCTTACATGCACATCTACTCAATCATAAACAAAAATTGCTTGAGGTTGTTTGAACCTACAATGATTGAGGACCCTGAAGAGCAGAGTCAATTACCTTCTATTGATGAACTGCTACCTGAATATCTTAATGAATTATAAGAAGACATAGTGTTGGATAGGAAGGTAAGGATGATGCGCAGTGGACAAGTGGAATACCTCAAGATTGGGCCTAAAGGTTCGAAGCCAAGCAGTGTGAAGTGGATTGAGATTGGACAAGTGAGAAAGCAATACCCTCACTTAGTCGATGCTTGAAAACCAAATTTTGGAGGTCCAAAAGCTCTTTCAGTGGGAAGGTCGTGATCCAAATTGGATCCGTCAAAGACTAGCAAAGAACTATGACTGTATTAGGTCAGGGCAAATCTCTAAAAACTCCAAAAAGACAGTGATCAAAAACACCCTAAACCAATGGCAATGGCATCCAACGTGGAATGACGAGGACCTTGGTCAAGGCGCACTGACCGAGGCCCATGGAGACTACGCAGGAGGTCCAAGTAGCCCCTGGGAGCCCCAGATCAGGAAAAGGAGGTGATTTTTAATTGCGCATCGTAGAGCGAAAAAGGCCAAAATGGGGAAGCCCGAGCACTTGGATGCATGGCAAACTGGAAAACCATTGGCACAGAAGATAAAAAGCACTAATTGTATAAGGCAAGACCCATGCTCTGGAAACTGGCGGTATTGATTGGGGCACCCTCAAAAGATAAATGGTTTTGGAGAGAGTGGAGCAATCCCACTTAACGATTGATGCATGGCAGCGAAGGTGAGCGAAAACCGTCGTTGATCACGCGTTATCAGCCGAGCAAGTCAACCGTGCGGGACGTGCGTATGACGTTAGATCTAGGGGAACCCAGATTGGACGACTAAGATTACGCCCGAAGGAGGAAGAAGAATCGACACGGAATTAAGCCACGTTCTAAAGGGATCTAGAATCTGTTTGATCACCATGGTGGAGGAAAAACACATCCATGACGTAACTGAAGAAACAAACCAATGAGCAAGCTAGTGTTGTTTAGATCAGGACACGTGGCCACTCCTTGAGCATTCATGCTGACGCTGAACAGGGAACTCCAAGCGCAGCTTCAGAAGGTGAATCGATAAAGGCAGAAGAGAAACCGAATAGGCATGGAAACAAATGGCGAAAAGCCATGAATAGAGATAGAATACACATTCAAGTCGGAGTGAAGTCCAAGAGACGAGGGAAAGAGACCAAAATCTCGAGAGGAGGAAAAAATACAAAAAGAATAAGGCAATAAATCAAGCGAAAGGCAGGATGAGATAGAGGGTCGAACTGATGTAGCGGCAACCCCATAGAGGGATCTGTCCGAGCTGAGCACCACGTTGGGCTGTTACCACTGTAGACCAGAAGGTCACAGAGCTGGTGGGAAGAAGAGACTATGTAGTCCAGTGGCTTGGGGAATCCAAGAACCACCCTCCGAAGCAAAACCTACTTTAGGAGAACTCACATTAAGTCCCTCCATTGTAATTCTCTGTTTAAAGACACAATAAAACAAGGCCACCACTAAAAGCTGGACCGGAGAAGTAGGGTGAACTCCTTATTAAAATTGCTTGTGTATTTGTGGTTTCTTACTATATTTCTCTGTTGTCTTTCCATTTAAATGTCTATGTATTGGCAATCTGATTGATCTGTTTCTTAAATAGTATAGAACACACACCGACACATGAGTCTGTAATACCTTTTGTTTGATAAAAATTCAACTAATGTCACTCATAGCGTGATTATCAGATCACTGTACCAGTGAACATCTCTAGGAATCCTAACATAATTGAAATTTTTTTCATTGGAACCAATTGTTCCCCTGAATAAATTTGAAATTCTACCGACCGCTTCAAAGAGTTTCATGATGTGTTCACTTGGTCTTATGAGGAAATGCCTAGAATAGATACATCTATTGTCCAACATGAGATCAAGACATACAAAAATGCTAAAACTATTCATCAAAAACTTTGACCGGTTAATCTTAGAAATGTAGCAGCAATCAAAGCTGAAGTTCAAAAGCTTCTAAAGACAAGTTTCATATACCCCATTCCTCTAACTGAGTGGGTCTCTAATCTAATCCCTATAGATAAAAAGCAAGGAACGATTCGAGTACGTATTGACTTTAGGGACCTAAATAAGGCTTGTCCAAAAGACAATTACCCCGTGCCCTTTATTGATCAAATTATTGATGAATGTGTGGGTAATGAATTGTTTTGTTCTTGGATGGATTCTATGGTTATAATCAAATTACTATCCATCCAGAAGACCAACACATGACAACCATTATTTGTCCTTGGGGTACATTTTCATACAAAAAGATGCCTTTTGGACTCAAAAATGCTAGATCCACTTTTCATTAGGCCATGTCTTATGCTTTTCATGACATCAAACACGTTATTGAAGCACATCTAGATGATTTAGCTGCTCGTTCTCGAAAGAGAATTGATCATCCTAAGCACCTTCAATTGACCTTTGAGTGGTGTCATTTTTATAAAATCTAGTTGAATATGAATAAGTGCATTTTCGCAGTCACATCTGGATGGTTGTTAGGATTCATCATGTCAACAGAGGGGATTCGTGTTGATCCCTTCAAGGTTGAGGCAATACTTTAGTTGCCTCCCCCATCTTCCATACGTCAACTTCAAAGGGTCTAAGGAAAATAAAATTTCTTGAAGAGATTTATAGACAATTATGTCGATATCACAAAAGGATTTATGTGTTTGCTTAAGAAAGGGGACCTGGTTTTATGGGATGATTTCACGCAACAATATTTTGACGTTTTGAAAAAAGAATTAACCTCTGTTCCATTGTTGAGTCAACTTGGTTATAACAGAGATTTCCTCTTGTATCTCGCTGTAGTAGAATCAAGCATTGGTATGGTTCTAGTTCAGGAAGATGATGCCTTATGTGAGCATGTAATCTACTATCTAAGTCGAGGCTTGGTAGGTCCTAAATTGCACTATTCTCCAATCGAGAAATTAGTTTTGGTAGCTATCCATGCTATGCAACGGCTTTGGCTTTATATTCTTCTTCAAAAAATGTTCCTCTTAGAAGCTGTCAATCCATTTTATTTGTTCTTAGTAGGCAAGTGATTGGGGACAAATATAATAGATGGATTGTCATTTTGCAAGAATTCAATCTCAAATTCATGCCAGCTAAATCTAAGAAATATTTGGTATTTGCAAAGTTGATATTAGAGCTTCCTTGTGAGGAAGAAATTATTCACAAGGAAATTTTTCCTAATCAACACTTATTTCTTATTCTTCACAAGATCCTTGATATGGGGATATCATTATATATCTCTATACTTTGAAGTTTCCACCTACTTTCTCCAAATATGAGCATAGAAGGTTGCATCACCTCATGAAGAATTATGTTATTATAGGTGACACATTATATCGTCATGGGATTGATTCAATCCTTAGGCATTGTTTAAACATGGAAGAACCTGATTCAATTCTTAATGATCGCCACAGTGAATCTTGTGGTGATCATCTATCTGGGCTCGCAATAGCCCAAATAATTTTGCGAGCAGGCTACTTTTGGCCTTCGATCTTCAAAGATTGTATTGAAGCAGTCAAAATATGTCATCCTTGTCAGGTCTATACTTGGAAAATGTGTGTGCATCCAGCTCCTCATTTCCCTATTATCACTGTCGATCCTTTCACGAAGTGGGGCATTGATTTTACTACTTGTAATCCACCTTCGGCAAGAAATCACAAGTACATCATAGTGGACATAGACTACTTTACAAAGTGGGCTAAGGCCATACCTACTTTTAAGAATGAAAGTGAAACAACGGCCTTGTTTTTCTTCAATCAAGTTATTTCCTGGTTTGGTATCCCTAAAGAGATTGTCATTGATCATGGTAGTCATTTCCAAAATCAACTGATGTCTGAGTTGCCTCTCAAGTTGGGTTTCTGGTAGGAGCATTCATCTCGGTATTATCCTCAGGCCAATGGGCAGGTTGAAGCCATGAACAAATCCCTTAAAATCATCATGCAAATGACAATTAACAAAGTTAGATCCAATTGGAACATCATGTTGTATCTGGCATTTTGGGCATACCAAACGTTAGTTAAGTCTGCCATTGGCTTTACTCCTTTTCAACTTGTTTACACATCAGAATCTATCTTTCCTGTTGAATGTGAAATTCCTTCCATTAAACTATATGTTGAACTTCTTCCAAAGACTTCTAGTCTCGAGGAGCGCCTCGTTCATTTGGAGCATCTTGATGAGCAACGTCGAGATGCCACCACAATAAATGAAGCCCATAAAAAAAGGGTTAAAACTTAATACGATAAAGTTGTTCATCCTAGAAATGTTTCTGAAGGTGACCTTGTCCTAGTCTACGATCAAGATAAAGATGCCTTGGGGGTAAGCAAGTTTAATTCTATGTGGTATGGTCCCTTTATAGTCAAGTGAGTTTTGAAGAAGGGAGCTTATGAATTAATTGACTTTGAAGGAAACAAGTTAACAGAGCCCAAAAATGGGCTCTACCTTAAGAAGTACTTTGCTTAGGCTTCGATCGAGCACTTACTTGTTTGTATATATTGTATTTTTGTACATATCTATCTATCGATTTTAGTTTTGTCGGTATTTTTTATCTTCTTTGGTAGGTATTGATGGGCGATTCAATATATTTAGGATTTGTCGATGGTCTGAGTAGGCATACCCGGGACCTTGCTTCCATGGATTAGGTGATTATTATCCATATGGATAGTTGATGGTTTCTAGAGAAGTATGTATCGGTCTTGCTTCGAATAATATTGTTGAATATATTGTCATTGTTAATTTTCTATCCAAAGGAATATCTCTTAATATTGATTCGATAATGGTTTATTTAGACTCACAACTGGTGGTATCTCAGCTGAATAATGTTTATTGAGTATGAGAACCCTATTCGTATCAGAAATTTTTGAGAGTATGATTGTTGCAACGATCATTTTTTTATATCACATTTGTTCACATTCCACGATCAGAAACTTCTTTAGCATATTATATTGCTAATTAAGCATTAGATTGGCATATATATCATTCATCAAATTAAAAAACATAAAAAATAATAAAAGTATCATCTGTATTTATGATAATCATAAAATCACATGTATATAGATAGAGTGTTTGTGTCCAAAATAATATACAAAAAGTGGGACAAATTGCCCTACAAAATTTGGGCTTATGCCCATCATCATGTCTAATCATAAAAATGTCTGATCATCTATCTAGGTAGCTTAGGATGAGCAACTAGAAAATAAACAATGGCATTGGCCACATGCCGAAATAGTCGCACCCAGTCCCATGGTACTTCTTAGTGTCAGTCTTTGTAGCCTTCCACCAGCGATCAAACATGCTCTTACAAAGTTGTCTTAAGGAGTCAAAGTCAAATTTTGTCATTTCATTGAGTCTTCAAGTAAGATTTGGTCACTGGGTATTAGGTCTAGGATTGTTTTCACTCCTTCCAAAGTTTTCCAAGTATTGGTTTATGTCACCATTCAGATGAGTGTACCATCATTCAAAGAGTTTTCATCATTATTCCAGGTTCCAATGGGTCATTTTACACCTTGTTTGCGCTTCAGTTGTGCTTAGGTAAGGCTCATTTCCCTCTCCTAGTGTTTTGAAGGTAATTTTTCTTGGATGGTCAAATAATCAACAAAAATTTTATCCTAATGCTCATACACCTTCCCCTATCCTTAATATACCTTCTTAAACACTTCCCATCACTGATATCCCTCAAATTCATCATTTTCCCACAAACCCTAGCCTATTGCTACAATTTGACACTTTTCTCGGTTAGGCTAGTGTTTTGCCCTTTTGGACGCCTTCCCCTCACTAAATCATTGAAATTGTACTTTCCCCTACTTCCTAACATCCCTCCCTACTTCCCAAAGTTTTCTCAATAATTTAGAAGCCCCTCATCCCCTTCATTTCCCTTTATTTCTAAAAATCCCCTGTTCCACACATTGGGATAGGTTTTATTCAAATTATTCTTTTGAGCACGAAAAGATGAATTTGAAAAAATTAAGTGATTTTTTTGTCCATCATAGGTGCAAGAAGAAAAACCTCCTTCAGTTTTTACACAGGTCTCATGGTTTGGGAGAAATGTCCAAACAATCATTTGGCATAGGAGAGTTGCTACCCTTCTAGAGCAACCTTGGGAAAATAATTTTTTCTCCTAGATTGAGTGACGAAATGACTTGCTTGACGAGTCAAATGATAGGTTGACACAGAAATATTTCCAATGAGTTATCATGAGATCAATTTGGAGTTGACGAAGACCTCCAAACGTTTATTGAAACAACACTCTGCATTTTGGCGGCCTCATTCTTCACATTTTGACCAGTCTTGGGAGATTGAGCTTTTTACAGGGAAAATGAGCTCCAAATTAAAAAATTAAAGATGTTTGGGAAAGTAGACATGATAATATTTTGAACGAGCTATCTCATACAAAATTTGGATAACGGGAAGGCCTCCAAACGTGGCTTGAAAAAATAGTTATGCATTGAGGGAGGGTGTTGTGCGTTGGGGAAATTTTGCAGTGTATTTTTACACTGCATTGTGCGTTCAGGAGTGGCATTGCCCTCCTGTAGGGTGCAATACCCGTAGGGCCAGAGAGCATCAAAACTCATAGTCCATCATCCAAAAGCCATTTTTTCTATTTTGAACCCTCAGAAAAGTAAGTACCTTCCTTCTTCTATCCTTTGGCATTCAATTTGTGATTCTAAAGTGGTTTCTTGTTTGTAAAAAAATTGCAAACCCTATGTTCCAAATACACTCCTCCACTCATTCCCCATATCATAATTCCCTCAAATTCCACTCATTCCATATACTCTAATCCCCTTAAATAAACACTTCCATCTATCCCTTGCCCCCTCAAACCCTAAAACAAATTCCTAAAACCCTCAACCTCTTTAGCACTCTCACAAGCTCACTCATAAGCTCAAACCATAATGATCTCACCTCCCTTTCCCCTACCCATATTCACCATAACTCTTTCCTCAATTACCTTTTCTATGGTTTCAAGGCTTCAAAACTCAACCAAGATGGACACAGAGGACATATATTATGAGGAGGAGGAAAACAATGGCAGTGAAAGCATGGCAGATGAACCTCAACATCAGAGAAAACCACATAAGGGAGGAAGACATATCAGGGGAGAACAAGGACATTGTTTTTAGCTGATAGGCAAGTGTTTACTCCAGAGGATGTGGAAAGGACCTTGCCTTCTTCAATAACACATAGGAAAATGCTAGCTCCACAAGATGTGGAAGGGGATTTTCTTTCTTCTTCAACACAACAGGTACAGGTGCAACAGCTGGACAAAGGGAAGGAAAATATGCCAGAGGAAATTTCTGATGATGAAGACAAAGAAAGAGACTTTGATTTTACAGAGCATGATGATCCGGAGCAGCATTATACTCCTCACGACATGGAGACAATTGACTTAGAGGCTCAAGATAAAGAAACAATAAAGGAGATTGTCATGTAGGAAAAGGAGGCTCAAGTAAAAGTGTTGATGGAAAATTTGGAGAGGGCCAAGTATGTCATCACATATTTGGAACAAGAGAACAAGAACTTGAGTGACAAGTAGGTCCTCATGGAGCTGGAACTTCTCAAGGTAAAATGACAAGGTGACAAGGAGGCGTCAGTCACTTTGTCTCTTATTGAGAAGGAAATTGAGGATGATAGAGAGACTTGGCTTGAGAGAGTCAATTTTCACCTAGATAAGCTGTTGCAGAAGGCCAATAGGGATAACCAAATGATCAGCCACATGGCCTACCATTACAGGACCCGAAACAAAATTTGCAACATGAGGGTCAAAAAGATGAAAGCTAGGCTAAGGCGGGTTCTAAAGGGAAAAAAAGAGGAGGATAGGCTTAGTTTGCTTGTTGAAGCTTCCTTAGCTCATCAAGATGCTTGATGTCGGTTTTGGTCACCAATTTTGGTCAGGTTTGGAGAAGATTTAGTTTTTTTCAAATTTTGGAAATTGCACATGGAGAAATTCTGGCTCAGCGCGTAGAGCCACTGACGCTGCGCTTTTCCTATGGGAATCCAATGCACAAATGGTTTGCCTTTTTGGATTCATAGTGATGATTACATGCACCCTATGGATTTTCTAAGTTTTTGGGGTAGAAATAGTCCACCAAAAGGTTAAAAAACACCCTAAAAATTACCTTTCTGCCACTTTTTAGACACACAAAAGTAGTCTTGGGAGAATCCAGTTTTGAGGAGTTAAATGAGATTAAAATGAATGAATTCTAGGTGTTTTAGAATATAGACTTGAATACATTTCCAATGAGCTATCATGAGCTCAAGTTTGATTCTAGGAAGGCCTCCAAAAGGGACCTGAAATTTGTATTGCGCGTTGGGCCAGTGACGTTGCGCGTAGGGCAAATTTGCGTAGGATGGCTATTTTTCAATTTTTTTGACTATGTTCATGGATTTTCTCTCCTGGAGGATGTTTTACCATTGTTAATGATGACTTTTAATGTAAATATGATGGATAAATAGCAATAGAGGGTAGATTCATTACATTAAAAGCCAATTTGATCTCAAATGCATCAGTTTTTTCACTTTTAAAGGAAACCTGTTAAGATGCCTATATTCCTATTTGTTGTTTAGTGTTGGCTAGATTAGCTCCTCATCTTAGGGATTTGACCCCTGAGGATGGGAGGAGGTCGAAACAAACCCTATATATTCCTCTTCTTTCTCATTGTAAAGGGTTGGACTCAGTTGGATGCTTATGCCTTGATTGTACATCATTTTGTAGAAGTTTAGCAGGAGATTAATATAAATTGCAGCTATTTTTCTGGGATCCATATGGTATGGAGTTTTAGTACAGTTTATTCTATTGTGATCATATGTTAATATTTTTTTTGTATTTCGTTAATAATTTCATTTCTTATAAGTGAATGTTTTCAAGTTGATAGGAAAAATTCATTGCATCACTGCTCTGCTTTGGGGAAATATTCACCATTATATGTTTTATACAGTCTAGGAAGGATCCATGGTAATCACATGGTCTTCCTAGCTTATCACCAATATTAAAACACCTCACCCATCAATTCCTAGAGTGTTAAACCCTATGGCTACCTTGCCCCATTGAATACCTTGCAATTTTGACCTAATTCGCTAGCCCTAACTATCTGGCTCCTTCTGATCTAGCAAAACCCCTTCAAAATCAAATCAAAACTTTGTGCTACTATACCTAGCATAAAATCCTTTTCTTGATCCAGTCATATTGGTTGATATCCTTATGGAGAGATCCCTCTTCTGGCCTAGTAGGGCTATCTACTTGGCTAAGCGTGGTTTGTGGTTACCTCGACATTGTCTTCCTTAAACTTGAAGTTCAATCCAAGTGATGACATAGTGGCGAGCATACTAGGGAACGTAGTTTTATGTTCCTTAGAAAAATGTATCAAATTCACATCTAAATATGATTGTTGATGGTGGACAACAATCAGAAACCAGAAGGCTAAAATCATTCACCTAGTGACTCCAAATTGTAGGGCTATAACTAGGGTCTCTCACACCACCAATTATTCCACATTATTAAGTCAATCCGGGATCGTTTGGTTCTTTCAAAGAGTAACTCAATCCGAGGCTGTTTTTCCCAAGTAATGCTCGGTAGTATAGTGTCCTAATGAATTGAAAGGAAACAGATACTAAACCATAACTGAATCAACTCAAGGATAAAATCACACAAATCAATCTGATCAGTCAAGGGTACGGAACCAATAACCCTTCCCTTTAGAAACTGATAAAGAAGGAAACCAAAGCAGAGGCTTATGGATCTGGGAGCCAGGTAGCGTCTTGCTGGGCTCACAACAGTCTTAGGCCTGCTATCACTCGAAGGTAACAAAAGCAAATAAGCGAAAGTAAATGGAACAGCAATTATGAAATGGAACAGCAGGAATTAAATGGGACAGCATAGGTAAATGGAACAGCATAAGTAAATGGAACAGCAGTGATCAAAACAGCATAAATAAATGGAACAACAAATAGGAAACGTCAATCATATGGAACAGCTAACTCAATTGGAACAGTAACGCAATGGAACAACAATCTTAAACAGATGCACACATTCTAAGCTATTACAACAATCTGAGGGTAATGTATGACGTGACTATTTCTGAACAGAGTGATATTGTCTTCAAATCTCGCAAACACTTATTTTATATGAATCCAACGATGAGACCAGTCATACCAATACCGGGATGCAATTCAAAGAAATTCACTTTATATAATACAGAGACATGAATGAAGAAACTTGTCCAGATTCAGAGATTAACTGAAGAGCATAGTCTATCATGTAAAAGATATACCAGATTGCTGGAACAAAGGAAATAATCAAACCACACCAATCACCGTATGATACAACAGTGAGTGACCCTCGGAGCTGGGCCCTTGGCTACCAATGGTACACCGCTTAAAGCTACTTCAGATGCAGAGGCAAAGTGAACACAAAGTTCTTTATATTGATTGCATTAGCAAAGATACACAAGATCAAGTCTCAGCAAAACTTAATGCTCAGAGTTGTTCCAAACCATTTAATTACAATAGTTCATTCCCCCACGCTCAATGGCGTGGTATCTTTATATAACAGAAATGACGGAGATATCTAGATACAAAAGATAAGCTAAAGCAGCGATCCCTCAGGATCAGAGATCCTGAGGGATTCGCTAATCGTTCAGTTCTTCTCATTCCTTTCTTGCGCTCTCCGTCTTGGCGTCCACGTTCTTTTCCCTGGATCATTCGGCTCTAATTTTACCTGATCGCGTCCGCATCCGGTTTCCTAGCGAGGGGACAGCAGTTGCTTTCCCTTTGCTTCTTGTTTCTGCTTGATGATCCCCTGTTTCCGCGTCCTTCTGCATAGAAAACATCGATTATTGGTGATTGAGCTTCGTTTGTCCCTTTTCACACAATTTATCAAAATCCTTTTATTCTTTAGACTTATAATGCAGAAAAGGTTAGGAAACTTATTAGAAAACCTCTAGATTACTATTCAAAAAGCATACCTTTCAAGCGCTCCACAAACACAATTGATGTTCTCTATGGTGTCCTTTCCTCCTTTTGTTACAGTTTCTCTGGTTTCAACTTCTTTGGCTTTTGTCTCTTTAGCTTCTATTTCTTCCTCTAATTGAGCTACAAACTCAACTTCAAGGAATGAAAAACAATCATCCCAATTTCCTTCAAGTTCACAAAAGAATTCTTGATCATAACAATGGTTATTAGTTGTATCTATAGCAACAAATTCTTTATTTAGTACCATACCTACATTCACAAACAAACTATCAGTTTTAAAAATACCAGACCTTTCGATCTCTTTTAATACTTCAAGCACCAAATTCCCACCATGGAATTTCTAGGTTCCAGCAAATCCTTTTTACTATGACTCAATTCATATGAGTCCCTCCTCCAACAAAGAAATATGTATTTGTTCAAGTTTGTTCATCAACATAGCATTCCATTTATGTTGCAATAGATTCCACTTGACCCGTTTCCTTATTCTCCATCCATGTCTTCAGTCTTCATTTACTTTCTCTTGAAACCATTCCTATAGTATATTCAACTCTGCTCTCATCATTGCAATACTTATCCTGTGCTCTTCATGACTCATCTGACTTTTATTTGAACCTTCCCTAAGTTTCTCCATGTTCATTTTCACTAATTCTTCAAACTCAATTAAAAGAAAATATTTACCTCAATCAAATTCTAAAACTGACTCCTCTATTTTTCCCTTTGCTTCCGTTGCGCCTCTGATTTTCCTTGTCATATGCTTTCTTATCTTTCTAACAGCTTTAACTTGTGAGCTGCAATCAGCCTCTACAGTAACAAGTCCTCCTTGTTACCTAATACCTCACGAAGCTTTTCTCCTCCGAGCTTAGTCTTTCATCATCTCTCTGGTTCTCCTCTGGAGCCATATGAGCACTCCTTGCTCTAGGCTATTGTAATTCTTCTCACCTTCCTCTATTGTTGCTTTGCACAAAAATTATAAAGACTAACACTAAAAAATAATCATACTTCATGCAGAATCTTCTTCTGCTCTCATACCACTTTGATGG
>APFE030009298.1:6202-36327 GCA_000404065.3 Pinus taeda
TCAACCTTAGTGGATTTGATATCATGCATTATAGACTTTACTTCAGATGCAAGAGCAAGAGGATCATTATTTTTGCAGTTCAAGAGTGAAGAGTTTAATCATGAGTTGAACAACTTCAAGTGCAGAATGTGAGTCATAGAGTTCTTTCAGCTTTTGTAAGGCTTCAAAGGCAGCTGAATATAACGAAATATGGCGACTCACCTCTTCATTTACAGATGCTGCAATTAATGCATAAGCTTTGTTGTTCTTGTTTTCCCAAATGACGAGCTCTTTGTCTGAGGTAGGCTATACTGAGTCATTGTCTCCTTCTCTGACACACACTCCTTTCCACAACTCATTGATAATGAGGGTCTGTTTTATCATCCGGGACCATTTAGGATAGTTCTCCTTGCCAGTGAGAACTATTCCCACCACAGATATGATTGAATGCATTCTGTTAAAAAAAACTTATGCTGATAGAAAAACACTTCTGCTGATAAATAGTAAAATGTACTCAAAAAGGCATTCTCAAAGGGTATTATCGTCCATTAAAACTTCTAACATAAGATTTTCATGTAGTCATTGAATCGTTGCCATCACAACTTCAATACATAGAGAGAAAATGTACATAGCTACCAATAAAAACATTCAATGCATACTCAGTATACGACCTCTTTTAAAAGGGCTCAACGCATCATGGACGTTCTGCTTCCACCAAATATTCTGCTACAAATTTGTTTTCATCGTTCAAATGTATGGCTTTCAACTATTGAAAGGATATTAGGCCACACATTAACACAATACTAACACTTGCATACATAGCACAAACATACACAGAAAACACCAAGACAAGGGAGCCGTCCCCTCATTTAATCATTGGTCGCTTCCATCAATGCTATGTATCAAGAATAGAGTCTCGGGCTATTGAAGAAAATAGCAATAATGCACATCGCCTTAACACCATGTCAGTCTATACCATGACCAGCATTTACATACAACAGTCATCGTTCAAATATACCATGACCAGTGTTTAAATACAACAGTTTAGCGTTTAAATACAACAACAGGCCGGCGTTCAAATATTACAATCAGTCAACGTTTAAATACAACAATAGGCCAACGTTCAAATATATGAAAGAAACAAGTTCGCTTGTTGTTCATGTGTATTGGTATTGGCGTGATATATTTCTGTTTCCGTTTCAAAGGATTCTCCTCCCACGATGGCTTGATAGTTCACGCTGTTGGCGCTTTGATACTAATACGACTCCTCAAGCTATCAATAAAAAACGACTCCTCAAGCTATTCAAACATTGTTAACATGGAAATCAATCGAATTAATACAGAAGATTGTTATACCAACCAGCACTACACGTTGCGTGTACATGCATCAGTACAGGCATCCAATTCCCAGACCCCACACACTGTAACACAAGCGTCCAGCGTTCAAACGTATGAAACATCCAGCATTCAAAACGTCCAGCATTCAAACGTATGTTAGGTGAATGTCAGATGAATGTCAAACAAAGAGCGCAGGTACAGAGAGTGCAGGGATGGCAGACAAAACGCAGGTAATTAGTGGCTGAATTATATGGGGAGTAGTGGAGCAGACCAAGAGTTACAAAGACACAAAGGCTAAAAAAAGGAGCTGGCTTTGATGCCATGTCAGGCCAAGCAGTAACTCCACAAAACAGGTCCATTATGTAGGTCTTTGTTATATACAATAGGGAGTGACTTCTCAGTTCATCTCCCGATGACTGTTCACATTCCTAATTTAATTATTTACATAAATTCACCAAATCATGAAGATTAGATGTCAAAAAGCATGATCATGATCATGAATAGGTGGAAGACCTTTGGGAGTCTCAAATACCTTAGAATGATTTTCCAATACTTTTTGGAGATCTGGAGAAATAGATGATTTCGATGTGGGAACCTCTAGTGAACATAATTGTGCAATTATGCCTCATTGTTCTTTCTTTAGAAGCTTTTTCATTCCGTTAGAGCTGATTATCTTTCTCGGTTTCCCTCTGATACCGCATAATTCAACCTCCTTTCCTTTTGAATAGAATTTCATGAAAAGTTCTTGAAAATTAAAAGCTATTGTACCGAAGGATTGTATCCATTAAACTCCTAGTACAACATCAGCACCACCGATTGGAATGGAAATCATTAGGCTATTCAATAGATATTATCCCATGGATACCTTGATATTATGGCACTTTCCTAAGCAATTTATGGTTCCTCCACTTACAACCATCACTTGACGTTCTGGTGTTGGATATAGGAAGAAATTCAATTCCTTAGCTATCTTACGATGAATAAAATAATGGGCACTTCCTGAATCAATCAACACTATTACCTTTTTCTTCTTGATATGCCCTTCTATCTTGATAGTTTGAGGAGTGGTAATTCTAGCCAATGCATTACAAGATATGGTCAGATTCATTTATTCTTTTTCTAGGGTTTGTTCTTGGTGTATATCCTCTTCTTTTGACATTTCTTGTTCCTTTTCTTCCTCCTCTTCACAATCTATCTAAAATAATTTCTTCTCGACACACTTATGACCTTTAGTGTATTTTCTATCACAACTGTAACAAAGCCCTTTTGCTCTTTTTTCTTCCAATTGTTGTGGTGTCAACCTTGTAGGTTGTGGATGGTTAGGGGTAGCAACACTTCCATCTTTATGATTGTGAGTGGTAGCCTTCCTTGTTGCCATAATTTTTCTTTCCATTTTTCTTGCCAACATGAATGCCTTCTCCAATGAATCTGGTTCCCAAAGTCAAACCTCATGTTGGATGTTATCTTCTAAAGTCCCTATGAACACATCAATCCTATGCTCCTCTGGAATATCCCTTACCCTTATATTCAATTTTTGGAATTCCTCAATGTGCTCCATCATTGAACCCTTTTGTTTGAGATTTATCAATTGGCTAAAAAAAGTGTTGCTTTTTGCATCCTCATAATGTGCTATCTTCATCCATAAAAATAGCCCAAGTGACGATTTGTTTATGAAAGCAAAGCCATCGATACCATACAAACTGATTTGGTTCCAAATATAAAGTTGTAATGCATACCTTTTGTGTGTTTTGCATGTTATGGAGATCAAAAATTTGCTCCATCTGTAGTATCCATGTTCCAGGATCCTTGCCATCAAACTTCCTCATATCGATATTTGGAACATGGTGGTTCTTCAATCCAATATTAGAGTCTATGAAATCATGATTAAAATTTATTTTGTTTTCATCATGAGTTTCTTTTATTACCCTTTCGCCATTAGTAAGCATTTCTCGTAGAAACTTTGTCAAATTTGTCTTCAAATCTGCCTTCAAATTTGTCTTCAAATCTTCCATGCCTTTCTTTAACTCATCCATCTTAGCTTCCATGCCATCCATCTTAGCTTTCATTCCATCCATCTAGCTTCCATGTTGTCCATCTTACCTTCCATGACATTCATCTTAGCTTCTACGCCTTTCTTTAAACCATCCATCTTAACTTTCACAGCATACATCTTAGCTTCTATGTCTTTCTTTAAACCATCCATCTTAGCTTCTGCTACTTTTTGTGCGAGTGAAATTTGTTGCACTTGGTCTCATAATTTTGATATATCATGTTGTATTTCTTCCTCTTCTTCATGAGTCATGCTAGAGATTTCAGGTTTCTTACGCAGTAGTCTATAACGCGACTTTTTGAAAGCCTTTCCGGCGGATTTTTCCGGTCAAAATCCGGCAGCAATTCATTGGAATCCCAAGTTTGATAGCTAGTTTCTACACAATCAATGGCTCCCAGGGGTTTTTCAGGGCGTTGAATCCAAATATGCAGTTAAAAAACCATTTTAACTGCTTAAAAATCAAGATTTAACCTCATTTCTTCCGCCAGATTCCGTCACCGGAATCTCCAAAAAGTCGCATTATAGACAACTCCGTTTCTTACTAGGTGTTTTCATTTTCTTTCTTCAGGGCATCAGTTACTGATAATAATTCTTTGAACACTATGCCTTTTTAATTCCTTCAAACTAATTTTTCAAGCCAAGCTTATGCAAAAATTTAAAAAAAAACTACACACCTTTTTTCACTTTGTAGGAGCTCGATATTGAATCTGATGTATCTCTATAATTTTGGATCTCCAATGTCTAAAATTTCTTCCTTTGGTAACCCTCTGAGTAATATTTCTAACCCCACAAGTCTAATCAAGATTGGATTCTCCAATGAAGAGTTACGCCAAATCTCCCACGATGACCTGAGTATAGACTAGTTCAGTAGATCAAACTTTCATGATGTATCGTTGATCATTGTTTCAACCCTAGGTTCTAAAAAAGATACGCCAATAGTATATTTTGTCCCCTTTCTGTAATTTCTTACAAAAATTCAATCTGATTCTCAGAGTGAAAATTATGACAATTTTCCCAAGGTCACCTGTTTGGAATGTAATTCGGGGGTCTGTAAAAATCCTACCTTCCTCAAATTATATATTTGAACATATAGCGAGACAAGATCTAAAATTCAGGCCGGAGGCTTAGACCAATTCCTTCTCAAATGGGTTTTTGTTTTAGCTTCTGAAACTTTGTAGCGAACAAGTTATAATGAAAATTCTACAATGACGTGTTTAGAGCAGTGAAACCCTAGAATCCAAAGCTCTAATACCAAATGTTATGAAACTAGCTCACAAAAAGATACGAAAGATAGATCAATGCCTTATAAATAATCCTCTTCGAGGGGGGAACATTATTTACATTAAGCAAATGAACAATTAGTAGATGATTCAAATTACAAAACCTTCTTTCTGTATATAGGAGTCTAAGGAGTCACAATATAAACAAAGCTAACCTAACAATAATAATATAAAGGCACAAAAATAACAATAGTGGGATTCTATGGGGCACAGTAATAACAATATGGGGACAATAGGGGCACAACAATAACAATAAAAGATACAAAGATAATAGCAATGGGGGAATCACTAGTATTATAGGGACCTTACAGATGTGAATTTCACATCCTGATCGAAAATGATCATTTTGGGTATACCATGTAACTTGAAGATATTCTGCATAGAAATATTTGCAATTTACACTACTCTGTAACTCGATTGAACTAGTATGAAATGAATAGATTTTATCAATTTATCTACCACCACCATGATGGATTTGTTTAGCTATTTTATTTAGGTAGTCCAGTGATGAAATCAATAGATATGTTTTCCCATTTCCATTTAGGAACTGGTAGTGGGTGGAGCAATCCTGCTAGGTGTTGATGCTCCACTTTTACCTACTGACATTCTTCACAACGTCCTAAATAATCAGTGACTTCCTTCTTCATTCAAGGCCAGAAAATTTCTTTTCTAAGGGCATAAATTATTTTCTGGTATCCTTGGTGCCCTGCATAAGGACTTTTACGATATTCATCTAAGATTGAACTTTTAAGTAGTTTTTGGTTAGGTAAATATATCCTCTTCCTATAGATAAGAAGTTCATTTGTATTGACCTCATATCCCAATTGTTGTTCATGACTGTTTTCAAACTTTGCTTGCTGCCATAAATGTTTAGAAATTAAATCTTCCATGGTTGTTTCACGGATCTGCTCATAGAACGTAGTTCTAGATTCACTAAAGGAGATTTCATATAAGCAGTTCACTTTTCGACTTAAAGCGTCCACAACCTTGTTTTATTTTCCCTTCAAATGTATGATTTCAAAGTCAAATTCGTTTAGGAAATCAGCCCAACGGGCTTGCCTAGCATTTAAAGTGGGCTATTTGAAGTAGCTTGTAAAACTATGATGATCTGTTAATAGCAAAAATTTCTTGCCTAACAAATAGTGTCGCCACATTTTCAAGGCATGTATTACTGTTGTTAATTCCAAATCATAATCAGAATATTTATGTTCGTATTCTTTAAGCTTCCTTGACTCATAAGCTACAACCCTACCTTCTTGCATTAATACACCTCCGAAACCTTCTTTTCTATCATTCGTACAAACTATATATTCTTTGTTAGGATCAACAATACTCAAAATAGGGGTGGTGGTGAGTGGATGTTTAAGGTGATCAAAGCTCCTTTGGTAGTCATGAGTACATCTAAAGGCCTTTCCTTTCTTTTGTAGAGAGGTAATAAGGTATGCCACCCTAGAAAAACCTTCCACAAATTGCCTATAATATCCAACTAGGCCCATGAACGATATTATGTCCACTAGATATTTCAGTACTAGCCACTCCATGAAAGTTCTTATTTTCTCCTGATCAACTGCAATCCTATCCTTGGTGATGATATGTCCCAAATACTAGATTTGTTCCCTAAAGAAGTCACGCTTGCTGTACTTGGCATACAACTAGTGTTCTCTAAGGATCTGAAGAACAATCCAGCGATATTCCTTATCTTATTCCATGCTTCTGGAGTAAATCAGTATGTCATCAATGAATATTAGCACAAATTTGTCTGAGTATTGATGAAATATGTTATTCATGAGACACATGAATGTTTCAGGGGCATTAGTCATCCCAAAGGGTAGGATTACGAACTCATAATGTCCATACCGAGTTCTGAATGTTGTTTTTTCTATATCTTCCTCCTTTATTTGAATCTGATGATAGCCTGATCAAAGGTAAATTTTAGAGAAAATAGTTGCACCCTTTCCCTGATCAAATAACTCATTTATATGAGGTAGGGGGTATTTATTCTTGATAGTCAGTTTATTTAACTAATGATAATCCATGAGCATTTGTAATGTTCCATATTTCTTCTTGAATAAAAGTACTGGAGCTCCCCAAGGGGATACATTGGGCCATATATAATTTTCATCTAACAGCTCTTGTAGTTGCATATTTAGCTCTATTCATTCAGAAATACTCATACGGTAAGGGGCTCTAAAAATTGGGGTAGCCCCCAAAATTAACTCAATGGTAAAATCTATGTCTTGTTTTGGGGGTAGGCTTGGAATTTCTTCAGGAAAAACATCCAAAAAACTTTGTATTACTGGTATATTTTCTAAGGCAGCATATTTCTCTTTAGAGTTAGCATAACCCACTTGTATGGCATAAATCTAGCAGCCCTTCCTCATTCATTTTTCCAGTTGGGAAGCTGTTACAGATCTTATTTGCAAAGGTTTTCAAATACCTTGCACCACTTGTCTTTCCCCTTGCTCATTTAAGAAATTAATGGTTTTGGTCTTACAGTAAATAAGGGGCCAATGTTTTTCTAGCCAATCCATGCCTATAAGGACATCATATGACCCTAAGGATAACACATTAAAATTTGTCATAATAGACTGGTTAGCTAATTCTAGAGGATAGTTGTTGTCTTTAGTCAAAACTCTTCTTTTGGCTCCTGTGGCTAGTTGTACTAGCCTTGGATTTTTCAACTTTACTGCTTGCAATTTACATTGTTCCACAACCTTGGGACTAACATAACTCAATATAGCCCTAGGATCAATCAAAATAGATACAGTTTGATTAAAACATTTACCTTCAAATTCGATCATTGTTGGCGGAAATTCCACCTGATGATCTTCGAGAGCGGCATTGGTTTTAGGGAGGCTCCTTGTTATTTCCCCTACTACGGAGCCTTCTTATATTTTTCAAATCTAGTCAGCTCCCTTGCGGTGTGGGCAATTATTTACATAATGTGGGCCTCTACATCCCCAATACTATACAGAAGGTCTAGCAATTAATTCTACTTTAGTTCTGCTAGATTGCTCATTAGTTCTAACTTCACCTGGTACTTTGAATCTGGGTTGGCTTTTATTAAAATTTTAGTTGGTTTGACCCTTATACAGTCCTTTGTTGCTGGGGCCCTTGTTCCCTTTGTGACTAGGAATAAATTTACTTCCCTTTTTATCAGTCCATCTCTTACTCGTGCCTCCCTTTGCCTTGTTCTGTTGATCGCAGATCCGTGCCTTTTGAATAACTTCATCCATTGTTTTTGGATTGTCAAATTCTAGGCATTCCTTCATGCACAGAGGTAGATTGTTGATGAACCTCTGCACCTTTTCTTTTTCTTCACAAATGTAAGGAACATACCAAAATGATGTGAACTTTTTTATGAACTCATCCATAGACATTTGACCTAGCCAGAGATCATGAAATTCTTTTGATTTTTCATCATAAAATCTCTTTGTTAGATATTTTTCTTTAAAATGTCTATAAAAAATTTCCCAGGTTATACTTTGTTCATTCACTCCTCGAACAATCTTTACCTTTGCCCACCATAGTGTGGCCTTTTCTTGCAACTGAAAAATAGCCAGGCAAGCCTTCAGATTATGGTCATATTCATATAGCTGGAAATATTTGTTCATATTTATGAGCCATGCTTCAACTGCTTCTTCCTATTCACCATCAAAAAGAGGAGGCTTTATTTTTCAAAATTCCCCTTGAAGTTCCACTTCAGCTTTTTCTGTGTCTTATGATTGGACACATTATCTGATTCTTCTTCACGGTTTTCCTCGCCACCCTCAGTTTCTACCTCCTCTATCCAAAACTCTTATTCTCCTGTCATATTTCTTTGTTCAGGACTAGGTACTAGTGGCCGATTATTCTATCTATCAGATAGACTCTTCATAGTGTTTTCTTTTTCTAGCATTAATGTTTCATTGTCTCCCCGTAACCGGGCCATTTCATACTTTAACTCTTGCGCTTTCACCATAATATCTGAGTTACTATTCTATGGCTTATCTCCTAGCTATACCCAGACCTCAAGATTTCCTTCCTAAAATTTCATAAGCCCCGTCCCTATTACAAATCTAGGTGGTAAATTCCCCATTCTTCTCATACCGACTACTTCCTATTTTCCTACGTGTATATCACAAATTTTGTTATTTGTTTTATTCCAGAGGTCTCAGCTTGGTAACCTAAGCGCTATAATACCGTATGTCACGAACCCATCTATTTTTATATATTATATATATTATATATATATATATATATATATATATATATATATATATATATATATATATATATATATATATATAATATATATATATATATATATAATAAAACTTTGTTATTTCTTACCAACTTTACTTTAAAGTAAATATATACATTCACCATTTATATTGAATATTAAATGTTCATATATCATTTGAAACCTTTACGTTAAATTTATAACATTGATATGGTTACATTGATGTTTATCACTTGGATGTAATCCTTACTTTAGTACCATCCCTTTTATCAAAGGTTTTCTAAGATTACATCAATGATCTACATACAATTTTGGAATTTGTTTGTACCACGGATTTATAGTTGTTATAAGTATACTTGGTATCACCCCGTCCTATCAACCAAGGTTGAGGGTTTACAAGTCATTTTATTTAAACTTTAACTTAATACTAGATACATCATTGGCCACCATCTGGCCTCATTAATCACTAAATTTACTCCAATTGTTGTGACGACCTAAGGGCAAGGTCTGGTATGTCGTGTTCTTCAATGTTGTGGAGTGCTTTAGTAGTTTTAGGATTTCGGACCCTATCCATGGTCATCTGGCCTTGGGCTCTATCCGATGATTGATATCATTCCCAAGTTCTTATTCTTCTAAAGGGTTGGTAGATTGGGGTCATTGTTTCTCTCCTCTGATGGTGTTCATCGTTATGCTTCGCTGGAGTGTTTTGGTGTGCCCATGATGTTGTTCCTTGGTCATGTTTTGGAGCCGCTAGATGTCGAGGCTCTCCTTCCCTGTCATGGCGATTTATGCTTATATCTTGCCAATTATCACGTGAATTTTGGCTCAGTGAAAATAACAGTGTCGCGAGCCCTTCAAAGGCAAATGTCTCTAACTACTTTACTACTTCAGTTGTTTGCAAGTTTATGCTTTTATGTAAATGGAAAATAACTTGTGTTCCCTCCTGGTTGGGAGGGATTGGTTTGCAGGTGGAGCGGGATCCCAGGCAAAGGGTGGATGGAGCTCTTAACCATCTCACCGAACTTCAAGCTAGAAGCTTAGTCCCTTATCTAGGTATTTGATCTAGTTCAGAGTTTATTGCGGATGGATTTCATTGTTTTAGAGATTTGTAATAGTTTTAAGCATAAGATTTGGTTCTGACTCTTTTAATTCATGGGGTTTACCCAACCGAGATAGTGTATGTATTTTGGTTTTATGTGTGGTTGAGACAAGGCTGAGGCTGGTTGGTTTTGTTCAAGAACAACCCGACTTTTTTGGCCAAACTCTACAGCTAGACTATGGACTGCTTCATAATTTACTATACTCAGACTTTAAAATATGATGACTGTTAGTTTCAAAACCTCTACAAAATCTATAAGTTAATATAGTATTAATCTTTTGTTTTCCCAAACTATAATGTTATTACTCATCTTGTTTGCCTATTGCAGCTATAGGTAATATGAAATGTCTCGATTTTTCTTGATAACTATCTGTGGTGATTACGAAGCTCAACACTGGGAATGTTTCATATGTTTAGAATATTGAAAAATAGCTCTGGGGACTTAGAGTACTTCCTATTAAACTATATGGGATAAATATTTGAGTCTGTATTGCGTCTTTCTGTTGAAATTATTCTTAGAGTTCTTACTTGCATTTTGGTGTTCTACTACTATATAGAGTTTCCTATTGTCCGGGATTTTTCCCCGTTTTATTCTGAAATTGTTATATTGTTAGTTACAGGCAGATTAATTTCAGAATTAACATGAGCTTGATATGCTAAGATCTTGATTCTAGTATGGGTTTCATCATTATAAAATCATCATTAATGCCAGCAAGATAATTAAAGATTGTTAATACTTGTTCTTTTTCCACCTAATAGTTCTGATATCACATTTTTTAATATATGTGTATGAGACTTTTCCTTTTATTCTGTATCTAATTCAGAATCTGAAATTAAATATTCTTCTTGTCTGTCATTAGAGACATGTCTTTATATGTTTAGTCTACTAGTTCTCAGGCTATTTATCTTGTTCTGCAGTCTATTACAGGGTTCCTATATATTTAACTTCTACTTAGTATTTTTGTACTTTCTTCATAATAGCTTTAAAAACATAAATACTTTCATAAGGTACATCCTTATTCTTCTAGATTTATTTGTAAGATAATTTACTTATCTTGTTTACACTGTTCTTTTAGACTTGTCCTACAACTCAGACTTGATGCACAATAAAATGCCTCCCAATCTTGAGACTACTCTCGTGGTTGCCTCCTCCCGAGTTGTTCCTTACCCAGGAATGTTTCTCAATATCTCTTGGATGAGATCTGTAATACCTCTGATGGATATCTGGTCCAAACCAGACGTAGCATAAGAACTCTATCTGACTCTTTAGCACATATTATTTTCTCTTTCTTTCTCTCCTGATCTCAGATACCCCTATCCTCTTGATCCTTCTTTGAGTAAATACTCAAGAATTATTTAGGCCAATAATTTTTTCTTTCTAACCACATAGTAAGTAAAACAATATTTACAATTAACTATAATTCGCTAATGCATAAGAGTTTTCAAAAATAATTCCATATTTAAAATAATATCAAATTGTTTGGTTCGCAATAATTAAAATATTTACATAATTTGGGGATGTCACATCTTCCCCCCTAGATGTAACATCGTCATAATGTTTTCCCTTGAGAATAATTCCGAAAAAAGTTTCCTTAATAACCTGCTCATCTTCCCATGTGGCCTCTTCTGGCCCATAATCTTTCCACTACAATTTAACCTAGATGATAACTCGTTTTCGCAGCGTTACTTCTCTCTGATCAAGTATAACAAGATGCTTGACCCGGAATTTTCCTTCCAGTTTGACCTATACAAAAAAAAAAATAGTCTATCAATCAGTCCCCTTAATCCTCTTTAAAGAAAAACAACAAACCTCTAATTATTAGTAAAATGTCTATATTATACTTTACCTGCATATTCTACCAATTGAGTATGTGATTAGCATCATAAATGTATTTCTTAAGTAAGGCAACATGAAATACATTGTGTACACGGATATGGCTGGGTAAAGCAAGCTGGTAGGCCACTGGAAAAATTTGAGCTAGAATCAAGAAAGGCGCGCAAAATCGAGGTGCTAACTTACCACATACGGTCCACTACAAGGTGCTTTTCTTGGGTCATACCTGAATGCAAACGTGTTCTCCTACTTGAAATTCTAGAAAGCTCCTTTTCCGATCGGCAAAATTCTTTTACCAGTCCTGAGCGGCCCTTCAATTGCCTTGTACCTTTTTTACCATCTTTTCCATTTCCTATAGCATATCCAGTACTAGCATTAGTTTGTCTTCTGGACCACTCAACTCAAAGGTGTCCTGCACTTTTGTCCATATAGCACTTCAAAAGGTCTCATCTGTAACGATGTGTGATACCCATTGTTATAAGAAAATTCTACCAAGTGGAGGTAATAGGGTATTCCACCCTAGAAAAATCTTCCACAAATCGCATATACTATCTAGCTAGGCCCATGAACGATCTTATGTCCACCACATATTTCGGTACCGGCTACTCCATGATAGTTCTTATTTTCTCTCGATTAACTGTGTTCCCATCCTTGGTGATGATATGTCCCAAGTACTGGAATTGTTCCTTAAATAAGTTACACTTGCTGTACTTGGCATACAACTGGTGTTATCTTAGGATCTGAAGAACAATCCAGAGATGTACCTTATGTTCTTCCATGCTTCTAGAGTAAATCAGTATGTCATCAATGAAGATTAGCAAAAAAATTTCCAAGTATTGATGAAATATTCTATTCATGAGACACATGAAAGTTGCAGGGGCATTAGTCAGCCAAAAGGGTAGGACCACGAACTCATAATGTCCATACCAGGTTCTGAATGTTGTTTTTGTTATATCATCCTCCTTTATTCGGATATGAAGATAGCCTGATCGGAGGTTAATTTTAGAGAAAATAGTTGCACCCTTTACCCAATCAAATAACTCATCTATACGAGGCAAGGGGTATTGATTCTTGATAGTCATTTTATTTAACTGATGATAATCCATGCACATTTGTAATCTTCCATCTTTCTTCTTGACGAAAAGTGTTGGAGCTCCCCAAGGGGATACACTCATCCATATATAATTTTCATCTAACAGCTCCTGTAGTTGCATATCTAGCTCTGTTAGTTTGGGGATACTCATACGGTAAGGGGATCGGGAAACTGGGGCAGCCCTTGAATTAATTAAATGGTAAAATATATGTCCCGTTTTGGGGGTAGGCCTGGAATTTCTTCAGGAAAAACATCCAAAAAACTTTGTATTACTGGTATATTTTCTAAGGCAACAGATTTCTCTTTAGAGTCAACATAACCCACTTGTATGGCATAAATTTGAAAACCCTTCCTGATGCATTTTTCTAGTTGGGAAGCGTTTATAGGTCTTATTTGCAAAGGTTTCTGAATACCTTGCACCTCTTGTCTTTCCCTTTGCTCATTTCCGAAATTAATGGTTTTGGCCTTGCAGTTAATAAGGGACAAATGTTTTCCTAGAAAATCCATGCCTATAAGGATGTCATATGACCCTAAGGGTAACACGTTCAAATCTGTCATAATAGACTGGTTAGCTAATTCTATAGGACAAATATTGACTTTGGCCAAAACTCCTTTTTTGGCTCTTGTGGCTAGTTGTACTAGCCCTGGATTTTTAAACTTTACTACTTGCAATTTACATTGTTCCACAATCTTGGGACTAACATAACTCAGTGTAGCCCCGGGATCAATCAAAATAGATACAGTTCGATCAAAAGCGTTTACCATCAAACTCGATCATTGTTGGCTGAAATTCCGCCTAATGATCTTCCAAAGCGACATTGATTTTAGGGAGGCTCCTTGTTATTTCCCCTACTATGGAGGCTTCTTGTATTTTTGAAATCTAGTCAGCTCCGTTGCGGTCTGGGAACTTCTTGACATAATGTGGGCCTTCGCATCCCCAACACTATACAGGAGGTCTAGCAGTTAAGTTTGCTTTAGTTCTACCAAATTGCTTATTAGTTCTAGCTTTGCCTGGTACTTTGAATCTGGGCTAGTTCTTATTAAAAATTTGGTTGGTCTAAACCTTGTACAGACTTTTGTTGCTAGGGCCCTTATTCCCTTTGGGACTAGGAATAAATTTGCTTCCCTTTTTATTAGTGCATCTCTTACTCATGTCTCCCTTTGGTTTGTTTCGTTGATAGCAGATCTGGGCCTTATGAATAACTTCATCCATTGTGTTTATATTTTCAAATTCTAGGTTTTCCTTCATGAACTGAGGTAGACTATTGATGAACCTCTGCACCTTTGCTTTTTCTACGCAAATGTAAGGAACATACCGAAGTAATGATGTGAACTTTGTTATGAACTCATCCATAGACATTTGGCCTAGCCAGAGATCATGAATTTTTTTTTATTTTTCATCATAAAATTTGTCTGTTAGAGATTTTTCTTTAAAATATCTTGGAAATGTTTCCCAAGTTATACTTTGTTCATTCACTCCTCGAATGGTCTTTACCTCTTCCTACCATAGTGTGGCCTTTCTTTTCAACTGAAAAATAGCAACGCGTGCCTTCAGATTATGGTCATATTCACATAGCTGGAAATATTTGTTCATATTTATGAGCCATGCTTCAGCAGCTTCTTCATGTTCACCTTCAAAAAGAGGAGGCTTTATTTTTGGAAATTCCCCTTGAAGTTCCATTTCTGCTTTTTCTGTGCCCTATGATTGAACACATAATCTAATTCTTCTTCACGATTTTCCTCGCCACCCTCAGTTTCTACGTCCTCTATCCAAAACTCTTGTTCTTCTATCATATTTCTATGTTTGGGACTAGGTACCGGCAGCCGATTATTATGTCTAAAGGATAGACTCTTCATAATTGTTTCTTGTTCTAGCATTAAACTTTCATTGTCTGCCCATAACTAGGTCATTTCATCCTTTAACTCTTGCACTCTCACCATAATATATGGTTTAGTATTCTGCTGCTCATCTCCCAGCTATACCCAAACCTTAGAATTTCCTTCCTGAAATGTCGTAGGCCCCATCCCTATTATGGATCTGGGTGGTAACTTCCTCGTTCTTCTCATACTGATTGTTTCCTGTTTTCCTACGTGCATATCACCAAATTTTTTATTTGTTTATTCCAGAGGTCTCAGCTTGGTAACTTGGGTGCTCTAATACCATATGTCATGAATCCATTTATTTAATACAGTTATATGTATATGTATATCTATATGTATATCTATATCTATATGTATATGTATATATATATATATATATATATATATATATATATATATATATATTATATATATATATATATATATATATATATATATATATATATATATAGATAGATAGATAGATAGATAGATAGATACTTGGTTACTTCTTACCAACAGTTATTGTAAAGTAAATCTATACATTCACCATTTATATTGAAAATTAAATGTTCATATATCATTTGAAACATTTACGTTAAAGTTATAACATTGATACCGTTATATTTATGTTTATCACATGGATGTAATCCTTACTTTAGTACCATCCCTTTTATCAAAGGTTTTCTAAGATTGCATCAATGATCTACATACACTTTTGGGATTTGTTTGTACCATAGATTTACAATTGTTATAAGTATACCTGGTATCACCCTGTCCTATTAACCAAGGTTTAGGGTTTACAATTTATTACATTTAAACTTCAACTTAATACTAGATACATCACTTGTCGCCATCTGGCCTCATTAATCACTAAATTTACTCTGACTGTTGTGATGGCCTAGGGGCAAGGTCTGGCTTGTCATGTTCTTCAATGTTGTGGAGTGCTTCTAGAGTTTTGGGATTTCATACCCTATCCACAGTCATCAGGCCTTGGTCTCGATCCGACAGTTGATATTATTCTGAGGTTATTATGCTTCTGAAGGCTTGGTAGTTCAGGGTCATTGTTTCTCTCCTATGATGGTGTTCATCATCCTACTCTGCTAGAGGGTTTTGGTGTGCCCACACTGTTGTTCCTTGGTCGAGTTTTAGAGCCATTGGATGCCAAGGCTCTCCTTCACTATCATGGTGATCTATACTCCTATCTTGTCGATTATCAATTGACTTCTGGTTCAGTGAAAAAACAGTGTCACGAGCCCTTCAAAGGTAAAGGCCTCTAATTGCTTTATTACTTCAGTTCTTTGCATGCTTATGGTTTTAAATAAATGAAAAATAACACATTTTCCCTCCTGGTTGGGAGGTATTGGTTTGGAGGTGGAGCAGGATCCCAGGCAAAGGGCGAATGGAGCTCTTACCCATCTCGTTGAACTTCAAGCTAGAAGCTCAGTCCCTTATGTGGGTATTTCATCTAGTTCAGAGTTTACTATGGATGGATTTCACTTTTTTAGAGAATTGTAATATTTTTAATCATAAGGTATGGTTCTGACTCTTTTAATTCATGGGTTTTACCCAACTGAGATAGTGTATGTATTTTGGTTTTCTATGTGGATGAGACAAGGCCGAGGCTGGCTGGTTTTTGTTCTAGACCAACCCGACTTTTCTGGCCAAACTCTACAACTAGACTATGGACTGCTTCAGAATTTACTATACTTGGACTTTTAAATATGATGACTGTTAGTTTCAAACCCTCTAGGGAATCTATAAGTTAATATAGTATCAATATTTTGTTTTCGCAAACTGTAATGTTATTACTTATCTTGTTTACCTATTACGACTATAGGTAATATGAAATGTCTCAATTTCTCTTGATAACTATCGATGGTGATTAGGAAGCTCGACACTGGGAATGTTTCATATGTTTAGATTATTGAATAGCAGCTCTCAGGACTTAGAATACTTCCCAAATTAAAATATATGGGATAAATATATGAGTCCGTAATGCATCTTTCTGCTGAAATTATTCTTATAGTTCTTACTTGTGTTATGGTGTTCTACTGATATATAGAGTTTCCTACTATTCGGGCTTTTTCCCCATTTTATTTTGAAATTTCTATATTATCAGTTACAGGCAAATTAATTTTGGAATTATCATAAGCTTGATATGCTAAGATCTTGATTCTGGTATGGGTTTCATCATTATGCAAAATCATCCTTAATGCCAACAAGATAATTAAAGATTGTTAATACTTGTTCTTTTTCTGCCTAATAGTTCTGATATCGGATTTTCAAATATACTTGTATGAGACTCTTCCTTTTATTCTATATCTAATTCAGAATTTGACATTAAATATTCTGCATGTCTGTCATTAGAGACATGTCTTTATATGTTTATTCTACTAGTTCTTAGACTATTTATCTTGTTCTGTAGTCTATTACAAGGTTCCTGTATATTTAACTTCTACTTAGTTTTTTTGTACTTTCTTCATAATAGCTTTAAACACAGCAATACTTTCATAAGATACATCCTTATTCTTGTAGATTTATCTATAAGATAATTTACTTGTCTGGTTTATATCGTTCTTCTGGACTTGTCCCGCAACTCAGACTTGCTACGCAATAAAATGCCTCCCAACCTTGAGACTACTCTCGCAATAGTCGCCCCCCGAGTTGTTCTTGTACCCAGCAACATTTCTAACTATCTCTTGGATGAGATCTATAATATCTCTGATGGATATATGGTTCAAACTAGACATAGCATCAGAACTCTATCTAACTTTTCAGTACATAATATTTCCTCTTTCTTTCTCTCCTAATCTCAGATACCCTTATCCTCTTGATCCTTCTTTGAGTAAATAATAAAGTATTAGTTAAGCCAATAACTGTTTATTTCTAACCACTTAGTAAGTAAAACAATATTTACAAGTAACTACAATTCACTTAGGCATAAGAGTTTTAAAAAATAACTCCTTATTTAAAATAATATCAAATTATTTGGTTCATAGTAATTAAAATATTTACATAATTTTGGGATATCACATCTTCCCCCCCTAAGATGTAACATCGTTTCGATGTTTTCCTCCTGAGAATAATTCTGGAAAGGTTTCCTTCATAACCTGCTCATCTTCCCAGGTGGCCTCTTCTAGCCCATAGTGTTGCCACTACACTTTAACCCGGGTGATAACTCATTTCTGCAGCGTTACTTCTCTCTAATCAAGTATAACTAGAGGCTCGACCAGCAATTCGCCTTCCGGTTTGACCTATACAAAACAAAATTATTTTAGTCTATCAATCAGTCCCCTTTATCCTTTTTAAAGAAAAAGAATGAACATCTGATTATTAGTAAAATGTTTATATTATACTTTACCTGTATATTCTGCCAATTTAGTATGTGATTAGCATCATAAATAAATTTCTTAAGTAAGGAAACGTGAAAGACATTGTGTACACATATATGGCTAGGTAAAGAAAGCTGGTAGGCCACCAGCCTAATTCGAGCTAGAATTTGGAAAGGCCCACAAAACTGAGGTGCTAAATTAGCACATCCAGTCCACTACAAGGTGCTTTTCTTTGGTCGTACCCGAATGTAAACGTGCTCTCCTACTTTGAATTCTCGGAAGCTCATTTTCCAATTGGAAAAAATCATTTTCTAGTCCTGAGCGACCTTTAATTTGCCTTGTACCATTTTTACCATCTTTTCCATTTCCTCTCACATATCTAGTCCTAGCATTATTTTTTCTTCTGGGCCACTCCAACTCAAAGGTGTCCTGCACTTTTGTCTGTATAACACTTCAAAAGGACTCATCGATAATGATATATGATACCCATCGTTATAAGAAAATTCTACTAAGTCCAGGTATTCTTCCCACATAGAAGGTTGTTGCATTACGTAGGTTCGCAACATGTCTTCAAACACTTGATTAACTCTTTCTGTCTGCCCATTCATTTAAGGATGGTATGCAGTACTAAAGCGAAGCTATGTGCCAAATCTTTCAAAAAGGGCCTTCCAAAATGCTGATGTGAATTTCACATCCCGGTCGGAGATGATAATTTTGGGTATACCATGTAACTTGAAGATATTCTACATAAAAATATTTGCAATTTGCACTACTTTGTAAATTGATTGAACTGGTATGAAATGAGCAGATTTTCTCAATTTATCTACCACCACCATGATAGAGTCATTTAGCTTTTTTTATTTAGGCAGTTCGCTGATGAAATCAATAGATATGGTTTCCCATTTCCATTCAGGAACCAGTAGTGGGTGGAGCAACCCTACTAGGTACTTGTGCTCTACCATTAGTTGCTAGCATTTAAGACAACATCCTAAATACTCGGTGACTTCCTTCTTCATACCAGGCTAGAAAAATTCTTTTTTAAGGGCAAAAATCATTTTCTGGTATCCTCGGTGCCGTGCATAAGAACTTTTATGATATTCGTCTAAGATTGAAATTTTAAGTAGTTTTTGGTTAGGTACATATAACCTCTTCCTATAGGTCAAAAGTTCATTTGGATTGAACTCATTTCCCGATTGTTTCTCATGAGTATTTTCAGTCTTTTCTTGCTTCCAAAAATGTTTATAAATTAAATCTTACATGGTTGTTTGATAGATTTGCTCATAGAAGGTAGTTCAAGATTCACTAAAGGATATTTCATATAATCAGTTCACTTTTTGACTTAAAGCATCTGCAACCTTTTTTTATTTTCCCTTCAAGTGTATGATTTCAAAGTCAAATTCACTTAGGAAATGAACCCAAAAGGCTTTCCTAGCATTTAAAGTGGCCTGTTAGAAGTAGCTTGTCAAACTATGATGATCTATTAATAACAAAAATTTCTTGCCTAACAAATAGTGTCGCCACATTTTCAAGGCATGTATTACTATTGTTAATTCCAAATCATAAGTGGAATATTTATGTTCTTATTCTTTAAGCTTCCTTGACTCATAGGCTACAACCCTACCTTCTTGCATTAATACGCCTCCTACACCTTCTTTTCTAGCATCCATACAAACTACATATTCTTTGTTAGGATAAACAATACTCAAAATAGGGGCAATGGTGAGTAGATGTTTAAGCTTATAAAAGCTCCTTTGGTAGTCAGGAGTCCATCTAAAGGCTTTTCCTTTGTTTTGTAGAGAGCTAATAGGGTATTCCACGCTAAGAAAACCTTCCACAAATCGCCTATAATATCTGGCTAGGCCCATGAATGATCTTATGTCCACCACATATTTCAGTACCATCCACTCCATGATAGTTCTTATTTTCTTCGAATCAACTGTGATCCCATCCTTGGTGATGATATGTCCCAAGTACTAGATTTGTTCCTTAAAGAAGTCACACTTGTTGTACTTGGCATAAAACTAGTGTTCTCCTAGGATCTGAAGAATAATCCGAAAATGTTCCTTATGTTCTTCCATGCTTCTGGAGTAACTAAATATGTCATCAATGAATATTAGCACAAATTTGTCTAAGTATTAATGAAATATTCTATTCATGAAACACATGAAAGTTGCGGGGGCATTAGTTAGCCCAATGGGTAGGACCTTGAACTCATAATGTCCATACTAGGTTCTGAATGTTGTTTTTGTTATATCTTCCTCCTTTATTCGGATCTAATGATAGCCAGATCGAAGGTCAATTTTAGAGAAAATAGTCGCACCCTTTACCTGATCGAATAACTCATCTATATGACGCAAGGAGTATTTATTATTGATATTCAGTTTATTTAACTAAAGATAATCCATGCACATTCGTAATGTTCCATCTTTCTTCTTGACGAAAAGTATTGGAGCTCCCCAAGGGGATACACTAGGCCGTATATAATTTTTATCTAACATCTCCTACAATTGCAACTTTAGCTCTATTAGTTCTGGGATACTCATACGGTAAGGGGCTCTAGAAACTAGGGCAACCCTTTCAATTAACTCAATGGTAAAATCTATGTCTTGTTTTGGGGGTAGGCCTGGAATTTTCAGGAAAAACATCCGAAAAGCTTTGTATTACTAGTATATTTTCTAAGGCATCAGATTTCTCTTTAGAGTCAGCATAACCCACTTGTATGGCATAAATCTAGTAACACTTCCTGATGCATTTTCCTAGTTGGTCAGTTGTTACAAGTCTTATTTGCAAAGGTTTCTGAATACCTTTCACCTCTTGTCTTTCCCCTTGCTCATTTCAGAAATTAATGGTTTTGGTCTTGCAGTTAATAAGGGACCAATGTTTTTCTAGCCAATCCATGCCTATAAGGACATCATATGACCCTAAGGGTAACACCTTCAAATCTTTCATAATAGTCTGGTTAGCTAATTCTAGAGGACAATTATCGACTTTGGAAAAAACTCTTCTTTTGGCTCTTGTGGCTAGTTGTACCAACCTTGGATTTTTAAAATTTACTACTTGCAATATACAGTTTTCCACAATCTTAAGACTAACATAACTCAATGTAGCCCCGCGATCAATAAAAATAGATATAGTTAGATCAAAATGTTTACCTTAACATTTGATCATTGTTGGCTGAAATTCCGCCTTATGATCTTCCAGAGCAGCATTGATTTTAGGGAGGCTCTTTGTTATTTCCCCTACTATGAAGGCATCTTGTATTTGTGAAATCTAGTCAACTCCCTTGCAGTGTGGGAAATTCTTGAAATAATGCTAGCATCCGCATCCCCAGCACTATACAGGAGGTCTAGCAGTTAATTTTGCTTTAGTTCTGCCAGATTGCTCATTGGTTCTAGCTTTGCCTGGTACTTTGAATTTGGTTTGGTTTTTATTAAAATTTCAGTTGCTTTAACCCTTGTATAGTCCTTTGTTGCTGAGGCCCTTATTCCCTTTGTGATTGGGAATAAATTTACTTCCCTTTTTATCAGTACATATCTTACAAATGTCTCCCTTTGGCTTGTTCCGCTGAGAGCAAATCCATGTCTTATGAATAACTTCATCCATTGCTTTCGAATTGTCAAATTCTAGGTGTTCCTTCATGAACAAAGGTAGACTGCAGATGAACCTCTTCACCTTTATTTTTTCTTCACGAATGTAAGGAACATACCAAAGTAATGATGTGAACTATTTTATGAACTCGTCCATAGACATTTGGCCTAGCTGGAGATTATGAAATTATTTTGATTTTTCATCATAAAATCTCTTTGTTAGATATTTTTCTTTAAAATATCTCTGAAATTTTTCCAAGTTTACACTTTGTTCATTCACTCCTCGAATGATATTTACCTCTTCCCACCATAGTGTGGCCTTTCCTTGCAACTGAAAAATAGCCAGGCGAGCCTTCAGATTATGGTCATATTCACATAGCTAGAAATATTTGTTCATATTTATGAGCCATGCTTTAGCTGCTTCTTCCTACTCTCCATCAAAAAGAGGATGCTTTATTTTTTGAAATTCCCCTTGAATTTCCACTTTTACTTTTTCTGTGTCCTATGATTGGACACATTATGTGATTCTTCTTCACAGTTTTCCTCACCACCCTCAGCTTCTATGTCCTCTATCTGAAACTCTTGTTCTTGTTTCATATTTCCCCATTCAGGACTAGGTACCAGTGGCCGATGATTTTTTCTAATGGATAGACTCTTCATAATTGTTTCTTGTTCTTGCTTTAAGCTTTCATTTTTTACCTATAACTAGGTCATTTCATCCTTTAACTCTTGCACTGTCACCATAATATCTGGGTTAGTATTCCGTGGCTCATCTCCCAGCTGTACCCAAACCTTAGGATTTCATTCCTGAAATGTCGTAGGCCTTGTCCCTATTAGAGATCTAGGTGGTAAATTCCCCAATCTTCTCATACTGACTGCTTCCTGTTTTCCTACATGCATATCACCAAATTTGTTATTTGCTTATTCCAGAAGTCTTAGTTTGGTAACCTGAGCGCTCTTGTACCATATGTCATGAATCCATCTATTTCTATATACATATATATATATATATAATATAATATATATATTATAATATATATTATATATATATATATATATATATATATATATATATATATATATATGTAATCTATATATATATATATATATATATATTATATAATATATATATAATTATATATATATATATAATATATATATCTTTGTTATTTCTTACCAATTGTTACTGTAAAGTAAATATATACATTCACCATTTACATTGAATATTAAACGTTCACATATCATTTGAAACCTTTACGTAAACGTTATAGCATTGATACGATTACATTGTCCCATGGATGTAATCCTTACTTTAGTATTGTCCCTTTTATCAAAGGTTTTCTGAGATTACATCAATGATCTACATACACTTTCAGGATTTGTTTGTACCATGGATTTACAGTTGTTATAAGTATACTTGGTATCACCCCATCCTATCAACCAAGATTGAGGGTTTACAAGTCATTTTATTTAAACTTTAACTTAATACTAGATACGTCACTTGCCTCCATTTGGCCTCATTAATCGCTGAATTTACTCTAGCTATTGTGACAACCTAGGGGCATGGTTTGGTCTATAATGTTCTTCAATGCGGTGGAGCGCTTCTGCAATTTTGGGATTTCAGACCCTATCCACAGTCATCCAGCCTTGGGCTCGATCCGACGATTGATATCATTCACAGGTTCTTATGCTTTAGAACACTTGGTAGTTCAGGATCGTTGTTTCTCTATTTTGATGTTGTTCATCATTCTACTCCATTAGATGGTTTTGGTGTGCCGACGCTACTATTCCTTGGTCGAGTTTTGGAGCTGTTGGATGCTGAGGCTCTCCTTCCCTGTCATCATGATCTATACTCTTATTTGGCCAGTTATCAGGTGACTTCTGGTTCAGTGAAAACAACAATGTCATGAGCCATTCAAAGGTAAAGGTCTCTAACTACTTTACTACTTCAGTGGTTTGCATGCTTATGGTTTTATGTAAATGGAAAACAACTCGTCTTCCCTCCTGGTTGGAAGGTATTGGTTTGTAGATGGAGCGGGCTCCAAGGCAAAGGGTGGATGGAGCTCTTAACCATATTGCCAAACTTCAAGCTAGAAGCTCAGTCCCTTATCTGGGTATTTGATCTAATTCAGAGTTTCTTGTGGATGGATTTCACCATTTTAGAGATTCATATTAGTTTTAAGCATAAGGTCTAGTTCTGACTCTTTTAAGCACAGTCAAATCAAAAGAGTACTATAACAGAGGGATATTACAACAATTCAAATTTAAAAGGGACAGAGTATGTAACCTTAATTGATTTGAACATTCAAATCACTACATGAAGAGGGCCCTTTATCCCATCAACAAGGAAGTCTAATACACTAAGTTGATGTGTAACTTTAAGGTGTTTTAAAATTAATTATATCTTATATATAATGATAGAAAATTTTAACTATTAATATATCAAATAGGAAAAGGAATAATTTAAAAGATTAATTTTTAATTAATTTTTTTTTTTAATTCCTATTTTATTGTAAATTTAATATTATATAAATTTATATAATTTATTAAAATAAATTGCACAACTTATTATTAATATTTTCTTTAAAATAAAGTTTTACTTAGACAAATCATAAAACTGTAAAAAATAAATTGATAATATGTTATTCCTTTTACAAATATGGAAAATACGACAACAATATTTGCCATAAATACTAAATATATATATATATATTAGTATATATATATATATATATATATATATATATATATATTGCAAGAATCAGGTAAGGAAAATTGTTTTGGACAAATCAATTTTTTTTTATTTAAATTAAATAGAAGAGGGGAGGGGTTTTTTTTGGTTTTTTTATATGTATGTGTGTGTTTACCGTCCGCTAAGACCAAACATTGTCTATCAAACCTAAAGAAACAAATTATTTATTTTGATTTAAGATTTTTTTCCTATGCTCAAAAAGCTTGGAGAGAAGCCTCCCGAGCTCACTATAATTTTGACATTGTAAAAGGCTAGGAAGGTCAATATTGTTAATATTTAAGTTTTATTAATTAATTTTTCAGAAGAAAGAAAGTATTTCTTTCTCATTAGGAGGGGATTCTTAGAGTAAGGTTGTTGGTACCACACTACTTCACAAGTATACTAACTTAAAAGAGTTCACAAGGCACAAATCCAATACAACAATGCTCATCATTCATATGTATAACTTGAAAGTGTATTAAAATTTATGCATGTGCTTCTTAATGTAACTATTTCTTAGTGATAATTTTTAAAACCAACTTATTTATGATAACCATAGTAAATTTGTTTATTTTTATGACTTTTACATTAGACATGTGGCCGAAAAGTCAAGTGGTGCAAGGAATATGTGATATGTTATGACAATGTAAATATTTATTTTCATTAATGGAAAGAAAATTTGTTTTCTATATTATTATTATTAAAAATATATTAAATGCTATCTCTGAACTACCATGAAACATTTGCAATCATTTATGCCCAAGAAAGGGCGGGAAAAAAAAAGAAACATTTTCTTCTTTTCCATTCAGTTGAATTGTTAGTTGAAGCATACTACCAAAGGTTTCATGACTAGAGATAAATTTCATGGGTGGAGGTTGTGTAAAGATGACTATAGAAGATAAAGACAATTAGTTTTAAATGAAAAGGCTAGTGGGAAAGAAAGACTAGATCTGAACCCAGAAACTAGCACGACGATTCTAAAGGTTAAGGAGGTTGAGCTTGGGGGGAACTTGAAAATCTTCAAACTTTTTTCACGATTCCTTAGACTAAGTATTTAAATATATGAAAAGAAAATTGTTTTAATATATATTCTTATAGCTCAAAGTTATGATCGTCTGTGTTTTCCTATGTGAACTCAAGATGGTGAGTGAGTAAACCTTGCTAATGTTTTTTAAATAAAGTGTATATGTTTGTTTTGTTGCAACGAAATGTCTAATTATGATAAAAACAATTTAATTAAGGAGTTTATAGGTAGAACTTAGTATTTGCTTATTGTAGAGAACTGGGAAAAGGGACAATACTTGGAACCAACCTTGATATACATTATATTAAGCAAATATGAAAAGTAAACCAGGGATGATTAACTAAGTATAAGAAATATCCAGGTTAGCAAATCATAGACCAAAAAAGAGAAAGGGTCACCTACTTAGTTAGCCATGAAAATTGCATTCCTTGGAAAGTTATTACAGGTCCATAAACAAGACCATAAACAGACTCCCACTATAAGAGTCCCATAGAAGTTCTAACCAATCTGTAGTATTTTTTTTTAATGGAAAAAAAATAATGATATTGTTAATTTCATCATGCATTATAACATCACATAGTTGAAGTGCATATTTTAAAAATAATATTTTTTGTAATCATGTATAGAACATAAAATAATATACTAGAAATGGCATGCATAGAGATATAAATGGACTAAAATAAAATTGTTGTATATTCTTGAAATTAAAAATGAAAAAACTCTTTCATTCAAGCTAGCTACAACCATAATACAAAGTATAGATTATAAGTTTCTTTGGTAACAAGAAGGGACTAAACCCTTAATAATAATTAAAAAATTTAAGGTTTTGTTTATAGTAGCCATCATTTTGTGAATATGTCAACGAAAAATCCAAAGAAAATTACACTGAAAGGTTTGAACCCTCTCCAGTAAAGCCCTTTTTCTGAATATCCTAATCACATCATATTTCCTGTAGGCGGGGGGGGAAACTAAAGCCAAAAATGGCTAGAGAATCTATAAAATTTTATCTGTAGATGAATACTTGTAAAGAACGAGAGTGAATAAATAATATGGAGCAAAAACTAACTCAAAATTCCTTAGAGCAAAGGCCCAAATGTAGCTAAGAACTAACTTGTGCATAGAAAACAAGAAACCCTAAGTCCAATCTCAAAGGGTCCATTAAAAAATTTACAAGGATATAATAAAAATGAATTTTCATTGTAACTAATGTCTTACCTTTGATGGAGATGAATAGAACCATCGCGACCATACCTAGTGGAAAAACACATTTAGTAGTTGTAATTATTAAGAAGAGCCCTTTGTAAATTAAATCAAAGTTAGGGTTTCCATTTTAGGCTACGTTTTTCAGTGAAATTACTGAAAAGAAATCCTCTAAGAAAAGCATAGCATCACCATAAAATTTAAAGTGGGTGGTAGCCACAACAAAACCCCCAAAGAATCCAGGGTTTGACTTGCAATTACATCATCAAATTGAGAAAATTAACGACACAAACTCATGTAAAACATTGCAGAGATCTTCTCTTAATCAAATAATCCTATGGTTACAGAGCTCAGCTCTTAATCAAACAAAGTAGCAAATGACTCCATTGTAGCCAGAGGTTGGGGGTAGGTAGTTACCCTAACATTGATGGAATAACCCTCACCATTGATCTGTTGGAAATAATAATATTGAGAGGGAGGGGTGAATCAGTATTATCATATCAATAATTTAATTTTCAAAACTAATTTGTATATGCTACTTCAGCTTAGTGAACTAGCGTGTATATGCAACTGTACTTAATGAAACCAGCGTATATGCAGAGATCTTTTGATTTACCCAAATTATCATGTGTTGAACCTTTAGTATATCAAGAATTCATTAGATAGTGCAGTAAGAAAAATAAAGCATCACACATAAGCAACACACATGAACACCAAGATATAAGGTGGAAACCCAATGTGGGTGAAAACCACCTGTTATTGTCGTCTCTGTCTTCTTTTTATAATAAGAAAATTCTATTTACAATTTTTATTTTTATTATTATTATTATTATTTTTATTTTTACTATGCATGTCTATACCAGTCGCAAGCTTCTACCTGCATAAGGCTACAACCTTCTCTTGTTCTCCAGCTTCTACTAGAAGGGAGCTACAAATCCCTAGCTCTTTTACTAGCTGATATGTTTGCTAGTACGTAGACGTTGATCTATAGAAGGCTAGGACCTTCTTTCTTCCTTCAAGGACCTTGTTTCATAAATTTTCAGACTAGATCCATCAACAACATCATTCAAACATCAAACATATCTGCATCAACCAATCTCCTTTTGAATCAACCACCAAATCAATCAGTCACTTTGACAACCCATCAATCTAATCATTCAAAATGTTGTCACTAGAATACAGTAACCAGAACCCAATCCAAAACTCAGAACACTACAACAGCAAACAGAAGAAACTAAAACATATATTATAAGATATACGCTACTTCCATGTGCCGAACCTGTGTGTATACGCGCTTTCCTCAAAGCCAACCATCGTATATATCTGCAAATATAAATTTAGAATTCTGCAATTATTCTAGACTTTAGTTATACCCAGATCATATCATTTACAGAATAATATATGCATCATAATTCAGATCTAGAATACGCATGAGAAAAAACACCTAATGATAATTCATTTTTTGCCTTAAGATCTCGATCTATCATTAGATTTGACCCCTCATCATCAGCGAAAGTTCATCCTTGGTTCAGATCCAACAATGCACCATAACCCAATAACCTGCATACTAGATCTCACACTTCATCAAATATTTGATTCTTTCACACCTTGGCCTAATGATCTTCTCCTCCTTTTATAGTTTTATACCTTTCTGAATACCATGGACCAAAACCACTTAGGACCAATACCTTGGACAAAATACCTAGGGTCAATACTTCAGACTAGATATCTTGGACCAATACCATGGATCAAAATACCATGGATCAAAATACCATGGACCAAATACTTTGGAACAAAAATTTAGTTTTCCAAGGTATACGTGCTTTTCCTTATGTGAAAGTGTGTGTGTAAGTATATCCGACTTGTATACAGTGAACCTGTGCGTATACGTAGCTTGGTAAATAGTGAACCTGCGTATACCTCTCTTTCTTTCTTTTTGTGAAGATTGATCTATAATTCTTTGTTGTTTAATTGTTATAATGTGATCTTTCATATGAGTGAGTTGCTTTTTGAACTGATTCCTTGAAGCTTCCCTGCATTTCATCACATCTATAAACACTACTGTCATGCATTCTGTCACATCTGATATCTCTTCTATAGATTCATCTAGTTACCATATACAAGTGATTTGTTCTGCTACAAGTGGGTTGCCATCAAGTACAACACATACATCATAATGCCAAAAATTAATGCCAGAGGTTGGGGGTAGGTAGTTACCCTAACATTGCTGGAATAACCCTCACCTTGATCAACCTCAAAACCATCGCCATCATCAAACAAAAACACCTATCTAGTGTTTGATATAATGACATGGGCCCCTTGTTCATGTATTGGCATCACATGAGCTGAATACACAAGGCCCCATTGATGCATACGATGCCACAAAGGTCCAAGGTCAAGATCATTCATTTCTCTTCAATATATGTATAAAATTCTGATAAAGAGAAGTAAGGTCAAAGAGAAATCCATATAAACATAAATAATGCGCAAACCTTGTAAGTATGAGGTCAATCACCACCATATAGATACGATATGAGTTAATATAATGTTATAAGAGTGGAATTGTGATATAAATATATAATGTTATAAGAACTGGGCTATAGTATAAATAAAGGCATAAAAATAACCAACATCTTTAATCTATGGTGGGGGTAAGTCAACTAGATCAATTCTCTAGCATGGGACAAATGCCTGATGTTTTAAATAAATCATTGGGTAACAAGGAATATATAATAAAATTCATTATCATGCCCAACCAAGTGGGATCACATACCAAATTTAAAATGGAAAAAATATACAATGTGCCTAATTATGGAAGTGGAGTGTTATCTTTGCGAAGAAAAAATTTAAGAGTCATCCAACTAATGTGACAGTTGATGCATGTTGTGTTTAGAAAAAAAAATTACTGTGTAATTCTTGGTAATTCTCTCTAGTAAAAAATGAGAAATTAGTGACTACGTGACTAAAAACTTTACTCACCATAATTATTTCAAGTGAATTACTACAAAATTTGAGAAATTTTAAGTGACCCAACTAAACACTACTAACTTAAATGACTAATTTAGTCTAAGGATAAAATATACGACTAGATAATAAGTAACCTAAATAAAAATGACTAATTTTGTCAATGACTAGAATATATGGCTAGATAATAAGTGACAAATTAAAAATGATTAATGTAAACAACTACTATAGTCCAAGAATAAAAATATGACCAACTAAAAAGTACAACAATTATTTATGCATGTCATTTTTAATTTTGTCACTCCGGAAATGGAAAATTGCAATTTTGATATTGAATTTAACACTATAGATGGATTTAAAGACCCCTTTAAGGTTATGTCTAAATCCATCTTCAATGTTAAAATTTAGAGACAAAGGAGTCTTTGAATCCATCTATAGTTTTAAAATTTAGAGACTCCATTAAGGGGGTCTCTAAATCTATCAACATGTTAAAATTAAAGAGTCACAATTAATCACTTACTTTATTAAG